>JAPMNP010641418.1:0-10711 GCA_029874935.1 Atherina boyeri | reverse complement strand
AGTTTTCGTCCGTGAAAAAGGTTCGTCAACGAATATTTTTCGTCATAGTCTTCGTCAACGAAATTAACACTGATTTACTGCACAGATTTTGTTTTTAAGTTACCTGAATGCTTATTTTATCAGATGATGCTGTGGTTCTAAAAACAAGATTTCATTCGAACAGGGCTTCTGTATGGGAAATTCTGTGACAACGAGTTGACTCATTGTCTTAATGGGCTGCTTTTCAGTCCCAATTTGACGCATTTGGCTGTCTGAGAAAAGAAACAGAAATATGTGGATAAGAACAGTTTTATTGGGAATTTGCCAGGTATGGAACTAATGTGAATCATCTAGGACCATTTCAGTCCAGTTGAGTTTTTTAACATCAGATTGAAATGACTTCCAACCACTTTAGTATGTTGGTCCAGTTTTGAGAGCATCACAATTTAGCAATTTTTTTAGACTAATATGTCACCATTTATTTAAAAGTGTAGTTTTGGTCTTACTTACACAATAATTGGAACATTGTTGACTTCATTATCTACTGAGATTAATAAAGTCCAAACCCTGTTGAGAAGTGTTTTAGTTTTGAAAGCAGAGCCTCTTTTGGGAATTCTACACTATCCTTGAGCAGTTGACCTTGAGGATCTCGTCATTTGGTCAGAGCAAAGTTGCACAAATATTTTCAATAGTGGAGGCACAAATGTTGTGAACTATTTTAAAAACAAGCCAGATAACTTTACATTAAACATTAAATTCTCAAAATATATTTATAAATAAAAATATAAATTCTTATATTTGGAGAGTAAATGGCTGTGATGATGCTGTAGTGGTTTCCTGTCTAATGCTTTTAAGGCTTGATTATGGATTCATCTGACTGATTTCAAGGTTGTTGGAGTTTCTTAAAAGCGTTGAAGCAAACTAGTTAATGTGTGAAAGTATACCTTTGCATTTTGAAACATCCATGATGCTTCCACAGTTAATAAATGTCTGACATTTCAAAAATGGTCTTTAAAGAAAATTTTGAATACCAGCAAGCGGTCTTTTCAGACTTCCAGCCTCTAAATACATAATGCAGTGTTTTATGTCAATACAATACATTAACAGATATAAGAAGAGGCAAGAGCCTGTTTTTATATGTCTCTTGTTCCCTGAGGTGTGGGCTGCAAGGTTTCACTTGTAAACAGAATTGGCAGACCAAGAAAAGTTTCTCTCCTTTAGCCTCTGACGTTTGCTGTGGGAGAGATGACATGCAGACCTGAAATGTGTCTGTAGCAGTTAGGAGCTGATAGAAAAGCCATTTGTGTCAAGTCTCCCATCCCACAACCTACACAGAATTTCAACAAAAGAAAAAAAACTGACCCCTCCGCTGTCGCATTAGATCAATGTTGCTCTTTGCCAAGGCCCTCCACTCTTCCATCAGACAGGCAGAAAATGTTAAAGAATAAAGATTGTGAACACAACCGATCCAAGAATCTACTGATAGCCTTACTTTTAGGAAGAGACAAGGGGGAGGTGAGAACATGCAAAGTCCATTTTACAGTAGCAAAGAAAGAAGAGACCAGCAGCATGTCAGGGAAGACGGATGTGTTTACGGTCTTAAACTCATGTGCTTTATACAGCCAGTTAGAGAGCAGACATCAGCCAAAGGGGTTTTACTGTAATTAATCTAGTAATTCATAAACAAGAATAAATGAATACAGTATAATTGGCAGCCTCTGTTTCATTCGTTATTTAATGTAGTTCATTTAGAAGTGAATGATTACATGAATAAAACTAAACTGCAGTATTGAAGTTTAAAATGATGCATGTGTGCCACACAAATGTACGCAAGTGTGTGC
The DNA here is from genome assembly GCA_029874935.1 of Atherina boyeri. Lineage (NCBI taxonomy): Eukaryota > Metazoa > Chordata > Actinopteri > Atheriniformes > Atherinidae > Atherina > Atherina boyeri. The sequence goes on along the minus strand of JAPMNP010641418.1, from coordinate 8,891 downwards.
CTGTGGTCATGTGGATTGCTGGAGCAGCGGTGGGGGTAGAACCGATGAAGAAAGATGAGACCGGTCCGGTCATTAATGCTCACTTTGATAAAGTAGAGAACCAAGAGACTCATAGGGATGTGCAGTATGAACACACACACAATCATCAAGGCTATTAGTGCTCTGTGTTGCTCTGAATAAACTCCAGATAAACCCAAAGAGCCAATCACAGCTGCAACCTCCATCCATCTTTGCTGTTGTCCCTAGTACTTGCATGATGACTTTGCAGCAAAAATTCAGTTGATATCAGGGCTGCAGCTAACGGTCATGAATTAATCTGTGATTATTTATAACAGTTTGGTTTTATAGTGTTTACAGTTTTCTTAAGGATCTCATACATATTTTGTAAGTCTTATACTTCAATCTGTTGACAAAATTATTTAAATCGTTAAATATTTCATAATAAAATGGAAGAAAAAGTTAAATTAACTTTTGCTGCTTGACATATTTTATTATGTAGTGCTGGTCAAACATTTAAGCCTTCTTTTTTATAAAGAATGTACTAAGGTTCAATACTTTGATCTGCTGGGGTACTTTGAAGTGTTTGAATCTAATGAAAGATTTTCTCCAGCATGGTTCTCTGAACAGATCCCTCTGACAGCATCTGTGCAAGTATTTTATCTGAAAGTCTTAACGGAGCACCAGAGGTTTAAAAGTAGAAAAACTTCCTCTGCTATTTTGAAAATGACAATCTTTTATTCATCAGTGCATGAATGTGTTACTTACTTGTTTACTTTTTGACTATTTTGAAAATGTTATTTGTGACAGTTGAGGTCTGCTTTGCAAAGCTGTAAAAAACTACTATGTGAAAAGATACAGAATAGTTTTATGCAAAAGCTTATCAGGGAGCTTCTGAAAGAAAATTAAAGCAACTGGCTGCTAAACCTGCCGAGCTTTGCACAAGAGTGGGCATGCATAAAGACTGTGTGTAGGTATTATATGTATGGTTGCCACATGCATGAATGTTTAATGTGTTTTAAAGTAGAAAATTAGATGAGGCACTTAAAAAATGTAGCTTCCCCTAAAGGCTTCATGAATATGAATGTCTTCAGGAGGTTTTTAAATTGTGAGGAAAACACGACATGATTGCAGGATGAGAGAGAAACACATCTGTTTCCACTGAACAACACAGGTGTGTTTGTGTTTTCTAAAAATGACATGGAAGTAGTTACAGAGTTTTGGCCAACTGATTCCCAGTAAACAACACAGTTAGCTCCAGCAAATCCTAACATATTTATTAGTCTTTTAGAGGATATTCTTATCTTTGATGTACATTACAAATAAACATCTATAAATCTGTCTCTAAGTTAAAGAATCACACATGAAAGAATTCAAAACAGTCTGTAAGAAATGATCTGCAAATCCACGAGAACTTTGTAAACTGGATTATCATGATATTATTGTGAGTGTAGCTCAGATTAAAACCCACAGAATCCTTTACTGACTCTGCTGCAACATTATACACCCTCTCCCCACCCCCTAAAGAATTATATTAAACCAAAGGCCAATAGTTCTTATCACATTGCAGTATTAGATATTCACTGAAGCTCAAAAAGTCCTGTCGAAATCACGGCAGAATACAAACTACAAAGAGCTTTTGTACCGTAATGGCGATCCTCAGTGAAGGCCAATATTTTCATTCTATCTGGCTCACATATTTTTTTTCCATTTTCAACCAATCATCTTCAGTTTTTCTGCTGAGTCACTGCTCTCCAACTCTGACGTTATCTTTCTAACTCTGCTTCATCTTTTACTGAACTGTGTTTCACGGGTTCTGTGAGGTTTTCTGATTCTTATGAATCTCAACTTGTCTTCGCCTCTGTTTTGCTGCCTTTTCGTCTCCTCAGACATCTCACTCTTTCGGAAGATTCCAGCCTTTCCCTTGACGACTTCTTTCAGACACATCTGCCCTGGCTTCAAAGAGTCAGTGGAGATGTAGAAGAAGTTTTAAATGGACTATTGTAGATTACATCGATTGAATTGCTTTTACTCCTGCAGGAGTTCTTCTGTAGCTGGCTTTATGTTTCACATAATTGGCTTTAGAGAGAAAATGGGAGAAATATGTTCAGGGCTTTTGATTCCCAGTCTGTAACATTTATTGTTTTTAGCTCGGCTGAGATGAGAGGCACATTTGTAATTATTTATGTGTGAGATAAACAAAAGGAGTACTAAAACACACACACACCTCATAAGTGTATATTCTATTCACCAAGATGCCTTCCTCTGTCTTTTTTTTTTTTGCAGCTGTTCAAGTATAAAGCCATGGAGCTTGGAGAAAAACTACTGCCTGCCTTTAATACGCCAACAGGAATCCCCCGAGGAGTCATCAACCTGGGGAGGTGAGTCTTACTGTAGCACCACTCTTCACCTCCAGATGTCTTTCACCCATACTGGGATATTAAATTAGCCGGCATTAAACAGTGCAAAAATGTTATTTTTTGTTCAGTAAAAAAAATTTTTTTAATGAATTTTACAAAGGCCAGAAAAGCAAAATCTTTATTTCAGTGACAAAATTTCACACAAATATTCAAAAACAGAAGTTTTCACATGAATGCCCAAAGTCTGTTTACTGACAAGCCATCAGCTACAAGCTGAGCTTTTTACTGTAACATTGATGACATTTGGATAAGAAATCTGTGTTCATTAACACTTTGTAATATCACATGAATAATGTTTGCATGTCCTTTGATAAGTTTTGTTGATTTTTAATCTGTTCCAAGTCATTGCCTTTTTCATTTAAAATCTTTACTGACACAGTCTTGTTAATGTCGCAGTCACGCAACACAAGTTCAAGCTAATTTCCTTCTAACAGCTATTTGATGATGGATCTTTACTTCTCTGCATGTTTACATTTGGGTCCGTGTCTTTCAGTAGAGGTGAAGATGAAAATATGGTTCTTATTTTCTGGTGTAACTGTTTTACAGTGAGCTTGAAATCAGAGTTGAGAAGCTTGGCACAAAAGAACAAATTCTGATAACAACACTATCAGGGACTGTGACTGACAAATTATCATCAGCCGCCTGCATTTCTCCAGCATGACTCCTCTTATGCCTTCCCAGTGGATGGGAAAGTGAATGAACACCAAGCCATAAAGGTTACATTATAATGTTTCCATTGAGAGTTTATCTAAAGTGGCTGATTATGTCTAAATTTTCTCTTTCAAAATTCTTTGTTAACCCCACAGTAGTTGTCCTCCTCCAGTCATCTAATCTTATCTTCTTCTAAGACTCTTCCTGGCACCTCGGTTGTCCACCTGTTACCAATTACAACGGCAGCCAAACTGGGCAGCTGCTGGCAGATTTAATTACCTTATTCTACAGTTAATTTCTGCTACATCACCAACATGTGCCGACGGCACAGATGGGCATGAGGAACCATGCCACCTGAAGTGAGCCACATAAAAACAAGCCTATGCACACACACACATCACATCATTTTAGAAATGGACATACAGTATGTAGTATGTTTAACCATCAACATGCTGTCATCAACATTCACAAAGGATACTTTAGTTATGATGCACAGCTTAACTGAATGTGCGCTAAGTGTTTCCTTATCAGCTATAAGGTGGTGGCGGGTCCTTTATGATACTGCAGATAACAATTAGTGTTACACCATGCTGACATGAACTAAGACATCAAACAGTTTGGTTTATTCATAGAAAACATGTATAGTTTGTTTTCACAGAAAAGTAAAAACATCCTCTGGTTGTAAAACTTTTGTTCTTTTCTTGACTTTAAGAGAAAGGAGGCTTAAAACTGTTGATGTTGATGCAAAACAAGCAACATGAAGATATCATTGTGAGCTATAAGAACCAGTACAAAGGCATTTACATCTTAGAAGTCAAAATATGGATGAAAATCCAAATAATTAGCTGAAGATTAAACCTTTTGTTAGCAGCAGCCTTGATCCTTTCTACTGCTTTTGGTTTTTGTATGATTGAAAATCTTTTTTAAATTTGCTTTGGAGAAGCATTTTCACGCTGCAGCACAATATGCTAAAAGTTTCAAACCAAAATCCTGCAAAGTACTGCAGCCAAAGAGAAGGGGGGGCCCGCCACCAGCAACCAAGGACTTCAAGCCACTCTGAAGTCCTAACAAGGTCCCATCAGTCTTAAGTCTTTATGAAAGTCCAATAATGATCTCAATGAGTGGTCAGTTGAAGGTAACATCCTCCATGTATGTAGACTGGAACTCTTAATTATTATGCCAGATCAACCCAAATACAACTATAAAACAATCTATACTTTTTTAAACATTTGGGATCTGTGTCAGAACAAACAGGTGCCATACATTCTCACATACAATTCAGAAAAGTTCCCAACTTTATTTTATTCTTCCAACATTAATTTCCATTGTTCAGTTTCATCAATGCAGCTGTTTTGAAATTTAAATATCTGTGTGGACTTTATTCTTGCTTCCCTGCCACAATATGCCTGAATGAAAGTTAGAGAAGTTTCTGTTCAAACTATTTAAATATGAAAGATTCACTAATAACAGAAGAGTTTCAGTCTATAAAATTGTAAAATACAACAACAATGCTGCACAGCTTTAAAGTATATCTCCAAAGTGTCTCTGAAGACAGATGTTAGACAATTTCCAAAACATTTTCTTTTCTTTCAAGAATATGAAGTTATCTGCTCATTAGACATAAACAAATGGTATGTGGTTAATTTATTCTGATCACACTGTCCTCTTTGAAATAAAAATAAATCATAGCAAAGAAGTATTCTCCCTGTCCAACAAAAACAGTTAAAAGGTTGAAATTGCAGCTTCTAGCTCATGTAAATATTATCCACAGCACTGTTTCTTGTCAACAGACTAAAATAATTTGAGCTGTCCCATTAAAATGCACAAGTGGCCAATTTCCTCACATAATAATAACATAATTTCCACATAATGTATGATGCATGATATTGATTTAACTTTTTCTGTCATTTTTAACACCTGATTATAATCCTGACAGCTGTGGAGAAACATGCATTTATTAAAGGGGGTGAAAAGATTAATGGATGTTTGCCAGCGATGATTATCAGGCAGCATTGATGCAGAGAAAAGCCCCCCTTCCCATCCCTCTCCAAACACACAAACACACCACCTGCTGCCATGCACCTCTGCATAGATCCCCAGATTGATTCTTCTTAAAGGTGGAATTGGATATAATTCAAGCCAGTGCCACTAATGATGCAGCACCCGATCCTTTAACGGGTGCATTCATCAGAGTGTAAACTCACACCCTCCCCCTTTTTTCTCCCACATCTCCTCCCCATTCATTATCTCATATCTGATATCCTACACCAACTCTTGGTGGGTATGTAAAGTCATTCTAGTGCTCCACTCTGCTTATCTATTAACTCACAATTAGATTTGCCCCATGACTTCCTTTCATTTCTAGGTCATTTTTTAAAGCCGTTATGAAAACATGTAACTTGGCAGCAGCTTCTGAGTTTGAAATCAATGTTAATGAAAACTTGCACAAACATCAGTAAGAACAGTACAGAGTTACTTTGATTGTCTTCACATCTTTTGAAAAAATATTCTAGTGTATCAGCCAACATCAAAAGTCATTTTCATCCATAATCAACAACCACAGAAACATCAACACTATGTTTTGCTGCCAGCTTCATCGAAACTGCTCAGTAGCATTTCAATCAGATGTAATACAGTTGATCTGATGATGAAGTTGCCAACCCCTGAGTCGTCAAGTAATTTAACTGGCAACTCCATGACTGCACCGGTTAATACGTTTTGCAACTTACATTTATACCCATTAGCCCAGGATGATGAAATCAGGCTATGTGCACTGTCCAATCACAGTACTTAACTCAATGAGTTAAGATCAGTTCACAATCAGGACAACCTTAACATGAAAGAAGCTGGAACAGGTAAATGTTGGCCAGTTTTGTTTAAAATAAAGGTCACTACTGAACTTTGGCAGATTCAACCCTTAACAAGGGCTAACTTGGCATCCAGATTTTATCATGTCTCTTCTCAGAGCTCTCTCCATCCAATAAAAGACAGATGTTGACTCTTGTCTTATCTCTACATCACCATCTTTATTTCCCTCTCTTCCTTTGATACTGTACCATTTTTGTTTTTTTGTTTGTTTATATTTTTTGTTGAAATATACAAGTACAATCTGTCAATTAGTATCACACAAAGCAAAAGAAGAACATTTCTTTTCACATCATTACAAAAAGTTTGTGAATTTATATTAATGTTGTTAAAACTTCAGTAACAGCTGAAGTGATTCCACAAATATATTAAACAATTTTTGTAGTTATCTTCCTTTAAAAGTATAATATCTGCTTTTTTGTTGAATGTGTTTTTACAAGTACAAGCCTAAATGTTATGTCCACCATACCAACAGTGTTCTGGGACAGCGGTGAAGCTATTTACAATAAATACGTGGAGGGTTGGAGGTTTATATCTGCTGTGACAACTAGGTCATACTGTTTCTTCAATACAAAAGGCTTTCCTGAAAAGTGGGGATTTTAAGAAGCTCTTTTATTTAAGTTTTTGGTTTAGCTTGCCAAATGCAACCTAGTGGCTGCATTCTGTCCTACTTCTCACTTCACTCACTCACTCCAGTGAGCATTGCATCTCTCTGATGACACACGTCAATACAATGGCAGGGAACAAAAACAGGATTTATGTTTGAAAATAATCCACCCAGCAATGTTTCAAACCCAGACTCTGTCAGGCTTTTCCTCTCTATGAAATCCATGATACTTACGTTCATCTTGTCTGTTGTCTCTGTTGCAGTGGCACCAGTTGGAGCTGGGGCTGGGCCTCAGCCGGGAGCAGCATCCTGGCTGAGTTTGGGACCCTTCATCTCGAATTTGTCCATTTGACCGAGCTGTCCAATAATCTCATCTACAAAGAGAAGGTTCAATTTATGAATCACATTGAAAGATTCACTTTGGTTCTCCTGTTTATTTATGATTTAGCTCATATTAGTTGGGATAATAATGAAATTATATTTAATTTTAAGAAGCTGGTTTGTCATTATTGTAACTCCTAATTTCTTATTACCATGACATATCTGAAAGGCAGTGACGTGCTTTGTAAATCTATGGCAGTACTTAATACAGATGACATGTCTTTGCAGGTGATGAACATCAGGAAGCTGCTAAACAAAATTGAAAAACCCCACGGCCTGTACCCCAACTTCCTCAGTCCAGTCAGCGGCAACTGGGTCCAGCGTGAGTAATCCAAATTATTAAATATCTGGGGGGTGACAGACGCTGAAGATAAAAATCTGTATCAGATGAACTTTTGGCAAGTTCAGTATTCTTTTTACCTTCAATGTAGGACAGTATGTGTGTTTTCATAGAGTGGGTCAGGATAACAAGCATGTGAGTTCATGTAACACTCAAACACCTGACAGACTTCAAGTCAGCTCACGTGTCAAAGCTCTTTAGATGCTCGTCTGAGTCACCCACTTACTTTGATTTTTAATATCAGCCTCATACAGCAGCAGTGGTTATGACTCCCATTGCTCTAGGTTATTGAAATGATAATGAATTCAATTACTTCGGGAAATTGGATCTTTCCAATTTACCTGAAAGGTGGTGGGGAAAAGAAGAAAAGAAAAGTCAGGTGATAAAAAAAGGTGCTAATCTGAATGATTTTAGTGGGTAATTGTTGGGTATTAGCATGCATGGGAGCAAAACTGTATATAAATGCTGGCACAAAGAAATGTAAGCTTTAGCTTCCCTCATTTGTCTGCGTCAAGGACAGTTATGTCAGAGCTGTAATAACATTGCAGGACACTCAGGAAAGGTTTCTGGTCTTGCACTGAGTGGTGATGAAGATGAAGGCTCGTGCATGTCTCTTCTGTGACATATTTATCTGTATTAATCTGAATGTTGAGTTAGAAAAGTCTTATAAAGCAAATATACAGTGAATACATTGCTCATATGGTTAAGTCATTTAAATTAAACTAGACATTTGAAACGGACTTCATAGATTAAACTTTGGAAACTATTGCCATTACCTACAAAAGAAAGTAAGATTAAGACAATTGTTCACATGTTTTGAAAAATCTGTATTCAGTGCTTTTTGAGACCTTTACAAACTATTAAATTAATTCTCTGTGTGATAACTCGTTTTGCCTCCAATTTCCCTCTTTAGATCATGTTTCCATCGGCGGCCTTGGGGATAGTTTCTATGAGTATCTGATCAAATCATATCTGATGTCGGACAAGACAGACGAGGATGCAAAAAACATGTACTACAACGCATTAGAGGTATGGAAATCTATGTCTTCTGATGCACTCATAGAAATGTGCTCGAACAGGCATAGCTCAGTTACATAAAATAATGCTTACAGTCATTTGCATAGGCCTTTGATCAACACGGTGTACAAAGCGCTTTACATCCGAGACAAATAAAAGGCAATGAACAAGAAAAATGAACGTTTTAACTCCTTTTTTGATGGAACTAGTGTAATAAAGGACAATAACTTAGTTTGTTCTCATATTTTGCCAAACAAGAATCCATTGTTTGCAGAAAGAAATCATGCAGATGAATCAGCTGTGAGAGACACACATATATAAACACACAGATCCAGTATAATAACTTAAGGCAGCCACTGAGATTCCCTCAGATATCATCAGAGGGTCAACCCAGAGGTAGAACCACTAATTATAATTTCTCTCTGGTGTGAGTACTGTATGTATTTAATGGCTGAGGAGCCCTTTGCTATATGATTAAGTTATATGTTTAAACAGAGATCTAAGGTGAGGGCACCGAACAACTCATTATATTTGCCTTTCAAATAAAACTAGACAACCAATTAAAATACAGCATTGAATGGAAAAAAAAACATTCTCCAATTATGCTACACCA
>JAPMNP010641412.1:0-11058 GCA_029874935.1 Atherina boyeri | reverse complement strand
GTTCTAAATGTCACCGTGTCGCACACGCACCGCAGACGTACCGCAGACGCATCCGGTGTAAACAGCCCTTAAGGCTTTTTGGCTCAACAGATGAGATTTGTCATAGCCCCAACTGTCTTTTCTGTTGTGAATTATCATAAGCTTTGTCTTGGCATCTTGGTATTTTGTTCTAATCTGGACAATTCTCCACTTTGCAGCGTATGCTCTTCCTAAGCTCTATGTGAAGCTACACTACTGTGTCAGCTGTGCCATCCACAGTAAGGTGGTGAGGAACCGTTCCCGTGAGGCCAGGAAAGACCGTACCCCACCACCCAGATTTAGGCCTGCTGTAAGTATTGTCCAAAACACAGTAACAGTTGGCTGTCACATCTTTTCACATTAGTGCTACAAAGATGTTTAAATAGAGGATTTTTTTTTTTTTTTTTGGACAGTTGATAAAACTGACTGGTCATGGCAGGTACACACAGGTGTAAAGAACTAAACCATTTGTCAGAGTAAATGAGCTATGTATATTGTGTTTACATGTTACCAAACTACATGTGAACTGATACTTTTCTTTTTCTCTCTCAGGCTGGTGCACCAAGAGCTCCTCCAAAACCCATGTAAAGGAGAAAGTAAAGATGCTGTACACCTGAAAAGGAAATAAATCTTAACAAAAACTTGAATGGGTAAAACTCAATCTGTCATGCTGTTGGGAAGACCATATGATCAAGTATTTTTATTTGGAATAGACTCTTGCAGTACAAAGCGTACATTAGTTTAAGATCAAATAAAGCAAATCTTGAAATTACATATGATACATTTAGAGGCTGTGCAGTTATTTAAAGCAACATTAGACAATAGGGTAGAGGTTATAAAACTGTAGGGACCAAATAGTGCTCCAAAGAACTCATACCACAGAGCTGGGGACAATTTTAAGAAATAGTCTTGAAATGAGGTAAAACTTTTATTTGGTTGTCTGAGATTAAAATAAAGGTGACAGCTAAAAAATTAACTTCATTGGTACCACATGCATTAGGTTTAAAAACATTACTGTTCAGTGTATTACATAACAGGTGAATATGCTCTTGAAAGAATGCAGAACTAGGAAAATGTGTGTAGACAAATAAGTCTGGATGTTTCTGCTCGTAGGTTTGTACAATGTATTGGAGGTTAAAAACATAAGCTGAATCAATTTGGTGTTATTGGCTAGTTTTCTAACATTACTAAAATCTTAACCCTATCAGTCAATAAGTAATGATTAGTGAATCTGACGGCATAATCAAAGATCAGACTTAACACCTGCAATGTGCACCATGACAGCGTTGTTTTTACACAGATTTGCAAATGTTTGGAGAGAAAATGTTATATCCCTCCAGCCAAAGGCACAACAGCCAAATTTACGTCACATAGACCACAGCAACTGGAAAGGAGTCTCGCATAGCATACACAGTGAAAAAGGGTCATTGGTTAAAAGCAATCCCAAACCCCCAAGGAAACGTAGATGTTTCAATTAAGTCTTTCATGCAATGAGCAAAATATTTCAAACCTCTTGTCCCAGTCTGATCCAACAATCTTCTCATTAAGGCAAGACAATTTGATGATTAACTTGAGGATAAAGTATTACCGTAATAAAGTTTGTGTTGATATAGAGCACAAAAAAATCAGTGCATTGTGGCTACTGTAACAAAAACAAATTAAAATCCTGCACAGCCAAGTCCACCAAAACGAGCAAACAATTTTATATTTGACCCAAACTCTTCCTGCAAAATGTTTATAAATCATATTTTTGAAAGATTTCAGCAAAACAGGCGATACACATCTGAAATACTTTAATGAACATTTCTTTGCCTTTTAATCTTATTCCTTTCACCTGCATGTATAAATATATTAATTCTCTCTTATTTTGCATCTTGCTACCATAATAGTGAAAAGTGCTGAACATTAGGAAATAGGGGTTCTTTGGCTCAGCTATAAAAAATTATTTGGTGCAGTAAGGAACCACACTTGTGCCAATTTAAAACTGAAAGATTACTTTTGTTCCTTCCATTACATGGAAAAAAAACAAAAAAAACTTTTACACTTCTCTATTTAAACATCCTCTGACAACTGGGTTCTGTATGACAATGCTACAACAAATGACAAAACTACTACCATCAATGTTGAGTAGTTTCAGGTTAGCTCGAGCAAGTCTTATGGGAAAAAACCTTTTTGAAGCTGAAAGAAAATAGCTGAATAAATGTGAAGATAACAGTTCCAGGTAACAAAGTGAAAAATCATATGACTTGTTGCACAAAAGCTAAAAGCCTCAAGTTGACTAAACATTTCAGTTATTGTAAGACATTTTCTTACTTTAGCCGTTGTGATTTTTTTAACACGTTAGTTAAAAATAAGTGGGTCACACCGACTCTGTGCCACTTATCTTTGATGCTATTAATATCTGATGCATTATAGAAACAAATTTCAACTGCAAACATGTTGATTAAACATAAAGTTCTGATTCTTGTACTCAAGTCAGTGATTCTGACTAATGGGGGTTCAAAAAGCCTTCTGGAGTACTGGACAGTTAACACTTTGTGCTTCAACCTTGTGAGCGGCTAGAAAAGTGAAATGATATCTGATGTCACAACATACAAACAAAAAGAAATCAAGGGGTGGGTGTACTGTTAAGATGTGGTTCTCTTAGTGTAAATGCAACTTTTTGTACAAATTAGCCAGATAGAATAATTTGTCATGGATAACAAGCAACACAGTTGACAGTATAACTTACATGACTGATTACTAGGACAGAGGAATCTACTATTTTAAATTAAATGTTTTAGATTTCACTTGTGAAGAAGGTAGTGCACTGTCACACATCACTGCACTCGGGTTATAGCAGCAAAATAAAATTCCATGCAGATTTAGCCTTTGATTAAGCTTAAGAAATTAGTCTACAGACAAAATGAATTAAATCAACCGAATGTTTTTGTTAAACTACTACTGTAAACTACAGGCCAAACACTATGCAGCTTCTGGGAAAACAACATGATTAAATTATTTTGTCACTCATGACCTCAAGCATCACTCGAGATCATTTTCAAGAATCATCCTCCTGTCTGGTCAACAAGGTGAAGAAAGGCACAATACAACGACGTTACACCAAAATCGTGTTTAAATATACCATAAATAGAGCTGTAAGGTATTAGTGTTGCTTTGCAATTTAATTTAGTTTAAAAAGGGGAACTACAAAGACAATAAAATTCAGTAATCTCTTAAAATTGTGGCAGTGATGTCTGAACCCCTTTTCTTGAGCAGAAGATTTCACAAATTTTTCCTTTTTTTTCACATTTTGAGAGAAATGTGCAGATCATTAATGTATTTCTATAAAATAGTTTAATATAATAATAGAGTTCTGGCAGGTATCAGTGCAACAAAAGCAGTCATAGAAAATAAAAACAATGCATACACCGTCCCACATGGCATTGACACAAATAAAAGGCCTTCAATTGTTACTTTCACAAAACACTGGATCTATCAACTTCTCTCACACACTCAATCACTAAAACACATTAACACAGATCTTTTCATATCACCCCCTGTAAAAACCGAAGTGCAATTATAATTCAAGGACAGCCCCCACAAATATTTAAGTCAAACTAATTTTGACCTGGTTTGAGTTTGGTCTGCACTTTGGATTTTATGAAGCAATGACAAAGTTAAAAAGTTTAAGAACAAAACTTGTTTGTAATTTCTTTTCAAAACGTTTTCAGTGACAATCTACACAGATTCCACTGCAGAAAGGCTTCTGAACTTAGTAGTTGGCTTTTAAACCATCTATGCTAAAGTGCACAAAAAGGGTATTTGAAGGTAATGGGCAAAAGTCTGCTATACTTTGTGCATCGAGTGAATCCTGAATCTTAGAGCAAGGCACATCTGTGGATGAAAAAGTGCATTGACTCCATGTATGCTCTGAAACAACTTTAATTAAAAGTGTATTCTAAACATATTTGTTATTTAAGTGCTTCTGAAAATAATTAGGGCTACTATTAAAAAAACATGTAGAAATGTACTTTTTAAAGATTTTTCTTCCTAACTGTGCCAGTGCCTTTTTGAATAATCACAATCAGTTTCATGCCATCAGTTTGCTCCCTTTAGCCCAAGTGCAGACCATACCCAGCCAGGTCCTTGTCTCAGTGTAAAAACATTTCTAGGTAAAGCAGGTTGTCCAGTTTTTCTCCTCAATCAATGATGTGCTCTCCACGGACGATATGTGAAGAAAATTCATAGCGGTCCTGGCAGCGATGGCCACAGATGTTACACTCAAAAGGCTGACGAAAACCATGACAGCCCATATGGATGGTAAACATGACATGGTCCAAGAAAAGCACCCGGCAGTGCTCACAACGAAAAGAACGCACTGCTCGACCCTCCCCATCTACAACTCGAAAAGCCTCCCTGGATGTTGAGGAAGGTGCTGTAGGTGAGCTGGGGGTTGGAGCATGGGCAGAAGGAGGGAGAGCTGAGTATCCTCCATTTTCTCTTTCCACCTCTCGGTCTTTGGCATGGCTTGGGCTGTGTCTGTCCCAGTTCCTATGGTGCAAAGTGGGAGGAGGTCTTGAGATATGGTTGTTGGAGCGGAGGAGGTGATGCCCATTGTTACTGTGCAGGGTTGGAATAGGACCTGTGCTGTTGCATGGCTCATCTGGCATGCTTTCTGTGTCCGTAGAGTCCTGGCAACCATTGCTAGGTGATGCAGCATGACTTCGACTAGCTGGAAGGTCTTCATGACCCTCAGCTGCCTCCCTCCCTCCTACACCTACATCTCCCCGCCCAATGCCAGTCCCTGTGCAATCCAACCTTGTACCTAGACCAAGTGAAGTGTGAGTGGAACTGTGGGTCGGCCTGAGTTCTGACAAACATGAAAGATGAGTGGTGGGAAAGTGTAGGGGCCTTAATGTGTCTGATACCCCTCTACCTTCATTACCTGCTACACCTGCATATTCTCCTCCAAGGCCAGTAAAGTGTGGGGCTTCAAGGTCCCCTGCATTCATGTCCCCATCTTTATCCAAACAAGCAGTCAGCTCGTAAGGGGCATCTGCAAGATTGAGGCGTAGGTGCTTCTGCCCTGCAACACCGAACACAAACACACACAATTGTATAATGTTTGTAAGCTACTACATCACCGTTTTCTGGAAAAAATTACCAATAATTGGAAAGGTGTCCTAAACAAGTAAACAGCCTAACCAGTCTTTTGCATTTATTGTGAATATCATAATGTCGCTTGCTGTTGTGTTAACAACGCACACATATATTACTTATGTTTAAGTGTAATGACCTGCATATATGGGCGAGACAGCTCTGTTAAAAACAAATAATGCTTCTACTTTGATATAAAATACGCTTCTACTTTGATATAAAATACTGAAAAATGGTGGTCACATCATGATGGCAAATACATTAGACACGATTTGCCAGGAATCCTATTTGAAGCTGATGAAGACTGCTCTCTCATTTTCCTAAAACAATCCACACTGACACCAAATGCTCACCTACAAATTTTTGTGGTGTGGATCTCTTGCGTTTGGTGATGCTGTTGGCCAGCCGATCGATAAACACCATCTTGTCTGAGGAGGGCGGTAAAAGAGAGTCTGGTATAAACTCTAACTCTCTCATCTCCTCTCCTGCAGAGTACAAACAAACTGCAATGTTATTTTGGAATTTTCTTTAAACCCAAACAGAATCTTTTTTTTAGATCGTACACTGCCTCAAAATCTAAACCACCTTTGGAAACTCAAAGCGATTATGACCAGAGGATTCTTTGATTCACCTTTTAAAAGAGGTAGACTTCATTTCTCCCTTAAATAATATTTAAATCCCTTTTGGATGTGGATTTTATACTATTTTGTGAAAGAGGTAGCAGTTTATATCACACCTGGATTCTGTGCACTATTTGGTGGTTGTGACTCCATACTCTGTAAGTAGCTGTGGCAGCGCTCACGGTGCTCCTCCAAGGTGCTCTGCTGCTTGTAACTACGGCCACAGTAGCTGCACTTATACGGCTTCCCTACAGTTGGAGAGGAAACTAGGGACGAAATAAGAAGACAGTATCATAAATACAACAATTCACTTATTGTAAAAAAAAAACAGTACTTATCAGAGTTGAATTTCTCCTACCAGCATGAGTGCGAAGATGGCCTGTGAGGGCATCTCGTCGTCGACAGGCATAGCTGCAAAAGGGGCATTTGAAAGGTTTCTCCCCTGAGTGCAGCTTGATGTGACGGAGCAGGTTACCCTTTTGGGTGAATGAGGCACCACACTGATTGCACTGAAATGGTCTCTCGCCTGTGAATCGGTCAAATCTGTCAGCCCAAATTTTGCAACTACATCCTTAGTGATTAGCAAATGTTACTTTACCAAAATAAAAGTCATGAGAGAAAAAGTCCTCAATGCAATGACGGAACATATCCACCTTGGAAGAGCACTTTTTATCAACTTGCTGGATAGAGCTTGAATAAGTTTGCTTTTATATAGATTAAAGAATACTGACCCATTCCTGAAATTTTTTCATTGTTAAATGTTTTTTAAACTAAAAAGAGGTCTTTTAAAAAGTCTTAAAAAGTAAACTACTAAACCAATAAAATTGTTTTTTTTTTGTGCATTTTCTTTTTTGTTTTAAATAACTTAAGACCATCTTATCAGACTCGTGGAAAGGGAGACACATGCATACGCAAAATGTAATGTATAGGGCAAAAGATGTAGAATTACACTGAAGACATTTTAAGGAAAATTAACTAACAAAGTTACATTTAATTTAGATGAACATCAATTAATTTTTAGTGGTTAAATTAAAAAATTAGTTTTGTAAGTAATTTTGAAAATTTTTACCTAAGCAAAGCTCTAAATAAATACTATGTTTGAAAAATATGACTTCCCCCTTATTCTTGAAATGCTTGTAATTATACCTTGAAACAAAGTGAATTCTTTGTACATGAGCCAAACAAATATATTCAGAAAAATATATCTGACGTGTGTAAACTTCCTGCATTTGACAAAATTAAAAAAAAAAAAAAAAAAAAGAAGAAGAAAGAAGCAAAAGTACATTTTTTCATTAGAAAAAAAAAAGAAGAAAAAAATTAACTCAATTTAAACAGATCGCTCACCTGTATGGCTGCGTTTGTGAACCATAAGAACATTAGGTCCAATGCAGATCATTCCACAGATATCGCATTTTAGCTTTCCATTTGGCAATCTGGTGGCTCCAGGTGGCATGGTTTCGGGATTGGCAGGTTCCCTGTAGCCTCCACTAGACTCAGAACCCTGCCCTGTATCTCCTTCTTCTACACGTTCTCCTCTTTCATCCTCTGTACCGTGGCCTGGGTCTTCATCACTGTACAGCTCCACTTTAATGGAGTTAGCTACAGAAACACAGGAGCCAATTTGAAGAATTGTCACATAGGCTTCCACAGTAACTTTATTAAATTCCTGTTATCAATATGATAGTAACACACAGTAACATATCATGGTACACTTGGGAAAGGAATAAAGATGGCTTTATTTCCCACTGACCACTGATGGAGCGACTTGGAGAGTTATCCTTGCTATTTGGAGTGCTCGCTGTTGGACCTCCAAGGGCCCCAGAAAACTCTCTTTCCATTGAAGAATCTCCGCTAGCTGCAACCATAAGGGAAACAAAAGCAAGAGCTCTCATTTTGATATAATGCCAGCCTAAGAAAGTGGATGTATCTACCATTGATAAACCTTTACCTGACATGTAGGACCGTCCATTACAGTCATCAAGATCCATTCTAGCTCAGGCTGAATCCTGATATGACATTATTGTCATAAGAAATCTTTCCCACACAAATTCATTCTCACACACAGTCAATCACTACACTGATTTACTTAGTAGCTACATTTAAAAGGAAATAATGAATAACTGAGGGTAAGTCCTCCGATTTCACAACACAACTGGCATTCCCAAATGTATATCAACTTTATTTGGCATGTATTACATGTCACAAGTCTTACTTTAATTTGACACTTTCAACAACCACAGTAAAACTTTAATCACTTGCACAAATAATAATCACCACAACATAGCTTGTAAACCTCTTGGTGCAGTACAAGCGAGAAAGTGCAAACATTTTGGACAGTACCGGTGTTATAGGCTACTCCAGCATTAGCTCGTTACGCCAGACATAATGCGTTGAAAATTTGCTAATGTGGATACATTTTCATTAGAGAATAAATCACTAGCAGCTAACTTTGACCCGATTCTAACCTTACCATTTAAAGACAAAGCTCAGCAACCAAGAAAACACAAAAGAAGAGACTTAAAATAAGATGATCCACTATCGAGTTTATCTGTGTCCTTTTAATCTAATATACAGATAGAAAAAGATAGTATTGCCAGCGTTTATATAACGGGAGCGTTAAGGTAACCCAAGTTTACGGCCTTGGATGCTAACGTTAGCATGTGATGAAAATTACCGTTTGCTAAGTTAGCTAAAATAAAAACTACTGTGTAACAACAGTTTGTCATTATAGACAGCTTGCTAAAAATAAAAGAGCATTACAACTAAGTAACAAAAGCAATGAGGAAAGGAGATACTTATGGTATGTGACATTAACAGACAACTACTAAACTGGAAATTCAAGACTGTTCAACGTCGTTTTAGGGCTAGCATAACAAACCACCGTTAGCCTGAACTCACCAGCACAGACAATAATGTTTCCTTGACGGTTGCTATGGCACCCACCGCCACCCAAAATGCTACAGCTAGCCAGCCAGCTAGTTAGCCATATTTGAAGCATAAAACTGACTTTTGTTATAAACAAAAAACAAAAAACAGGAGCAGCAAACCATAGATTAATACTGTCCGGTTCAGCATTGCCTGTTGCATTACCTGTCCCTGCCAGGGCCGCGTTAGTGAGGTTATTCTGGATTTTCATCTGCCTGTTTAGGTCGGCAACATATTCCGGCTGGGGTTACTTCCCAGCTTGAAATAATTTCCGGGTCACAATATTTATTTTACTAGCCTATAGTTTCTTTTACTTACATTTTTTATATCAGTGTATGAGTTAAACTACCTTTATTACTGGCTATATTTCGTTTATGTGCATTTCTGTTGTTGAAAAAACATGGGAATTTCTTTCTTTTCAAAGACATTGAGCCTAAAAAGCCATTAGAACTGTAAAAGAAAGAGGAGTAAATGTAATCTGGCATATTCATCGTTTATTTTTAAATAATTTGTGAAAAAATCATTAAAACACACACACACACACACACACACACACACACACACACACAATGCTTGCAGATCATGACAGCTTTCTGAACAAGGTAGTGAGGCAAAACATCAGATCTGGAATCCTTTTGGTGGAGAAAGGCAGAAAACTGAAAGGAAGACAGTGCCTAGACATCTCATATTGCACAAGAACAGGAAAACATATGCTCTCAAGACTACAGCAGGGGAAATCTGGTCTGCCTCTGATCCTTGAGGGGGCCGGGTTGCATTTGGTGATCACTGTCGCCAATGATCACTCATGCCAGATATTTTGCCCCCGCATCTACTAATCCGCATGCTGGCGAAAATCATTGTTTTTTTTCCTGTGGTAGCCTACCTATTATTCACTATTAGCTAGTCATGGTCAAGTTTGTTTTTCTCTGTGTTGCTGATTTTTTTTAATGTTGTGATTCATGACCTTTTCCCCGTCTATCTATTTATAGGTGCCCCTGATGATTGTCAAGTTTGTCTTACTTGAATATGTTGCAGGTGACTTTCTGTCTCCTTACAGGTGTAGCAGCTGGTTGTCTGTTCTATTTCCTGTTTACATCGAACAGCTGATGCTGTTGCTTTCTATCTGGTGTATCCTTGTCTCCTCTTCCTTCTCTTCTCTATCTTTCTCTCCCGACAAAGCTAATTTGTTCGGCACAACACAGCAGCAAGATCACCATTCTGCTTGCTATGATGCTGGACAGGACTAGTAAAAAAAAGAAGAAGAAGAAGAAGAAGAAGAAGAAAAAGAAGAAGAAGAAAACGACTACAGCAGTTGATTCCTTTATTTTCAAAATGCAACACAGTGGTGAACAAAGTGTCAATTCCCATCAAAAACTATTTTCTAAGAAAGCAGAAAGCCCAAAATGTTTCAACATATTGCAATTAATCTGTTTGTCACTTGAAGGATTTTACTCACCACTGTTTGTCACTTGAAGGATTTTACTCACCACTGTAGCTTTTCTTTTAATGTATATTGGGTCAACCTCTACACAGTGAATAAGTGAGAAAGAAAGAGAAAGGAAGAGAAGAATAAGCTGGCAGAGTAAAGGTAAGTGCAGCTGTTGTGAGAGAATAATTATTTTATGTTTATTTTCACTAAACAGACATCACAAGCAACAGGATATTAATTTAAAAGACAGAAGCAATGAGTTAACTCCCTGGACATTTTTTTGCATCAGTAGTAGAATGCAACCCAAAAATTGTATTTCAAACAGTATTTCAGTTATATTTTCATTTAAGATGTATTCAATTATTTCAATTTTGTGTCATTCACACCCATAATCTAGGTACTACAGCATTTACTTGAACATATCTTTATAACAATTGTCACAGCTTTCTGGTGAAATTTTGCATAAAGCTTACAGGGAACCATTTTTAACCCAGCCAAGAAAGGTATTTGGTGGCTAGTTCCTGGTAGTGATTGATGTTTCATATTAATCTTTATTTATCTGAAAATTGTTCCACCACAGTATTTTTTCTACTAGCTTCTCAGATTTTTTTTTTTGTATTTACACTAATATATTGGATATTAAACAAATTATTGAAAAAAAAAAAAAAACTTAAAGAATTTTTTTCTGCCACTGTACTGGATGAAAATGTATCCAAATTAGATTTTTTTTTGTTGTCCTGTCCAGCAAGGTAGCAAGCAGAATGGTGGTCTGTTGTTATGTTGCTATTTGTGTTTATTTATAGGCTACTGAAGTGCTTTAATCTTTTTTCTATGGTAGCCTATATTCATCTACTGAAGAAAGAAAGAAAGAAAGAAAGAAAGAAAGAAAGAAAGAAAGAAAGAAAGAAAGAAAGAAAGAAAGAAAGA
>JAPMNP010641365.1:0-11209 GCA_029874935.1 Atherina boyeri | reverse complement strand
TATCGTTCTTTTTCATCATAAACACTCTGAAAATAGGGCTTTAAGTGTAAAATACCGAACTTGTCCTTTAATATAGGCTACATATTCACCTGACGATAATTTTAGTGAGATATATGAACTTATTTTTATATAATACTACTGTTGAGCCCCAGAGACTTATCATAAGACAGAAAATTTCGTAGTAATACTAGTAAAATATAGTTAAGAATGAGTTTTTACAGCTGATTTTAAGATTGTGTAAAGTCTTAGATATGTTGTCTTATGTTAAAAATATTATCAAGAGAATTTTCACTGTTCCATTGGCAGATTTAGTTTTACTTATTACAAGCAAAAAAAAAAAAAAAAAGTATTTTTAACTTGTTTTAGGAGGGGCCTTTTTGTTCAGTGCATTCTACTTTCAGCACCACTTGGAACCATCAGTGAACCTGCAGATTTAAAGTGATGCTCTGTTGGGAAAATCTGATTCTATGAGATCTTTACGATCCAGTGGAGCTTGGTCACTAAGAGCTTTATATTTGAGAAGAAGAATAAAACAAATTCTAGTCGGGAATTAACAGGGAGCCAATGAAGACAGGAATAAGTAACTGGAGGAATAAGATCTCTGCTACAGTTTATTTAGCATGTTAGGATGTGTTGACCATTCAAACTGAGCTGCTATGATTCTGGCTTAATTAGGCCATTCACATGGATTCTCTTTATCCCAGTATACAAGCACAGGCAGGGAATCAATGTATTGACTGATCTGTGTTCAACTTAGCTCTCATGAATACACCAATCTATTGCATCATAATAAAAGCTGATTAAACTGGTTCCATATTAGGATGTAAAGCCTAAGTATTTTGGATGGGCTTCATGGTTCACTTTTTAAAAGATGGATGATGTTCCCTTGTTGTTTTTGATCATTAAAGGCTTTTTTATATACCACTTGCACCACAGCTGGCAAAAAGCTCATCATAACCGTGCAGAGGCCTTAGGCCAGTTTGGAGAATACCTAAATAAATACATGAAGGAGTTTTTTTTATTGTGTGTTAGTTCAGCGCAGCATAGCTTCAGTCACTCTGACATTTTTACATCTGTTTCAAAGTCTGGATTTCATCATTCAATCATTAAATTTGTTCATTTAATGTTGTAAAAGTTCTGACCCAAGCTTGGTATTCTCCAGTTGGACAATAACGAAGGCCAACCAAAGCTTGCTACCTTCATCATCCCTAACACATTTTGATTTGCTGGCACAGACTGGATTTGAATCCATATGGGAATCCTGGCAGCAGTGTGAGCGCTCTCTGTGTCTTACAGTTTCACCACTTCTGCCAGTGTTCCTGTACGTGGAGCACAGTGTTCTCTAATCAGCTGATTGCACAGCAGTACTTTCCTAATATGTATCTGATTGCTGGATTACCGTTGAAAGTTGATTATTTAAGACCTGTTTTATATCTTCATATATTCCAGCCTTCAGATGTTTAAAGTCTCATTGGTACACACCTGGTCGTCAAGATGACAACACAGCTATCTCTACTGACACTGCTTGTTGACAGTTGTAACACCCTGTGATTGCATTTTGCTAATCCAAATAAAATTAGTTTATTAAATTGTGTATTTATTTAAAGTTGCTCTTTCTAGACACAGCGAAGAGCTCCACGTCTATGGAAAATGTCCTGCAAGGAACATTTTTGTAGGAAGAATTTTTTGTTATGATTCTACCGTTGACTCCTTTGTTTTAAAGTTTTGTTCTGAACTAAGTTATTTTGGAAAAAATAAACAAGAAAGTCTGGTAGTAACTGGTAGATATTTAATCAAAGTAATCAATTTCCCATTAAAGAACTCTAAAAAACTTTTCTTCCACCTCAGTGTTAATTAACTTTCCATTTCTCTTTCTCTCCTATTTCTTCTATTATCCACCCACTTGCCTCCTGTTTTCTCCTCCTCATCTGTCTTTTCACACTTCCATCTTTCCAGTGACAGGAAAGCCATTTTTCGTCATATCTAGTTTTTCCCACCGCTGGATATTTGGCTGGGAAGGCTGCCGATTCTACGGCTGGGCAGGCTTCTTCTTCGGCTGCGGGAGCCTTATCACCATGACGGTGGTGAGCCTGGACCGGTACCTCAAGATCTGCCATATCCGATACGGTGCGTCAAAAACTCCTACACAAAATTTCCTAAACATTCTTGAACTGATGCACAGACTAATTACAAAAATCTTTGCCTAATAATCTGCGATGTGCCTGTTTTGGCTTTCTGATGTAAAGATTTTGCCATGACTGGACTATCCTTCATACTCTGGGTATAACTAAATGAATTATGCTAGTTAGCTTAGCTTGCAGAGCTTGGCACAGGATCCCTCATAGCCATATTTTATTTCAGCTATTTGTAAAAGCTATTGTAAAGCTTTTGCCCAACATATTCCAGAGGATAAAAAGAGATAGTTTGGTTAGCTTTGTGGTTAGCATGCTTCTTGCCTGGTCGCTGCGTGGATAGATGGATAGTGTCGTGGTCAATGATAGCTGTCCTCCTTTCCACGGCCTCAGAGGGACTGTGCTCAAATATTTTTTAAACATCATTCTCTCAAGTTCCCTCCTTTCATTATTTTAAAAAACTATGATAAAACAAAGATGTCTTTTAGACTTCAGGAAAGCCTTTCCAAGAAGTGAACAGAATGCCACATGCTTGTCTCAACTGTTAGCTTCTGAACAATTACAATTGCCAATTTATGTATTTTTTTTGTCTTTTTTTTGTTTTTGTTTTTTTTGTTGTATTTTTATGTTTTATTTTTTATTTTGTTTTTATTTTATTATTTTATTTATTTTTTAATTTATTATTATTTATTTGTTTTTTGATAAATGCATATTGGGACTTTATGCCACTATACCCACACAAGGATATGTGCAGGAATGTACCTTCATGTTTGTTTGTTTTTTATTTTATTAATGTTTGCATAAAATCAATAAAAAATTGTTAACAAAAGAAACTGTTGTCAGGACTTAGAAGTTAACTCTGAACTTTGCCCTGACATGTGCGGACCTCTGTGGTTGTATTGCCTGACAACCATGCCAACATTAAGGACATATGGGAGTATATGGACATTTGACAATATTTGAAACAGATGTACTGGTTTACGAACATAAAGGGGGCATAAATGTGGCATTCCTGTAGCTCAGGGCAGATTAGTTATGATGCACGTATAAAGGGGTTGGCGTTTGAGAGTTTTGAGTGAGTTTGTTTTAAACATGTTGTTATTATCTCAACATGACTTCATATATTTTATCCATTCTTCCTCTTTTACAGGCACATGGCTGAAACGCCACCACACTTTCATATGCCTGGCCCTCGTATGGTTGTATGCAGCCTTCTGGGCCACTATGCCCCTGGTCGGCTGGGGGAACTATGCTCCGGAGCCCTTCGGGACCTCCTGCACTCTAGACTGGTGGCTTGCACAAGCCTCTGTGTCGGGCCAGAGCTTTGTCTTGGCCATCATGTTCTTCTGTCTTGTCCTCCCTGCTGTGATCATCGTCTTTTCTTACGTCATGATTATCTTCAAGGTCAAGTCTTCTTCTAAGGAGATTTCACACTACGATGCTCGCATCAAAAACAGCCACAACCTTGAGATGAAACTCACAAAGGTGAGTTATATATTGGAAGTCCTAACGCAGAAAGCATGGTAGAATATTATCTGAAGTTTGTTTTCTGTAATCTCTCAGGTGGCAATGCTGATCTGTGCAGGCTTCTTGATAGCCTGGATTCCGTACGCAGTGGTATCAGTGGTGTCAGCATTCGGTGAGCCGGACTCAGTCCCTATCTCCGTGTCTGTTATACCTACATTGCTGGCCAAGTCTTCAGCGATGTACAACCCCATCATCTACCAGCTCGTGGACCTGAAAAACTCATGCTCATCCTGCTGTCTTAGAGTCATGAAGAAACGAAAGCATTTTAGAAAGTCAAGGTAAATCCAGCCATCGCATCTCTGCACATCTTCCACACATTTTGCATTTTGGTAGCCTTCGCCCTTCTCTTTATTATTCACCACCAACACTCACCTCATGCTGCCAAAACTCTCTCTGCCATCTCAACCTTTTTCTTCCCCTCAGTGGGTCGGAGTTATTTGCTGCTTCCTTGTTGAGAAATTCCCAAAGAACTGTTTAGTTGTATTATTAAATTGTGTTTGAATTCATTTTAATTGGAGTCCGTACCAATAGGATCCAATACTGGTATTGAACTCTGATGCTGATGTAATTCATGGATCAGATTTTGGATAGAAACCACTGTGTTCTTATCCATAAATAGATCTAAACTCCATATGTTATGAAAAGTATCAGCTATGAATCAAATAAACCCTGTAATTGTTGAAAGACCCTCTCCGGAAAGTTATTACATCAATAAATCTCTTTATCGTTCATCCAAATTACAATAGAAATGTTCTTTTGTCATTAAAGTAATCTCTATATGCTTTAAACAGCATTCCTCCTCCTCATGCTATGATGAACTCATTGCTAATAACAAGGCAAGCATGTAATTATGTTAGAGTTTAAAGGCACTCATGACACTCTGACTCATGACATGCAGGAACTCCATGACCTTGGTTCCAGTTGCAATAACTGAAAATCTGATGCATGACATTTCAGTCGTGTAAATACAGTTTTCCATTAAATTGAAAGATCGATTTAGATATATTGTTAGCTGAATGTTCTGTTGTTTGCTTATCACAACTTATAATGTAACTCTAGACTTTAATCTTGCTCAAGGACATCTTGACGGAGAGGGCTGTCAAAGCAAAACATCTCTGCAGGTCACAACGTCCCATTCAGATGGAAACACAATGAAAGCAACTTTGATCACATCTTGATGTTTCTTAAAATTGAACATTACACAAGACAGTATAGATGTACTTCACTTCTGGAAGTCAGCCGTGTCCTAAGCCTCTATCAAATGTTAGGTTTGAGAAAAAGGGACAGTAGTTATTTTCTTTAATCTGATGTTATCATTCAGATTCATATATCTTCAGTATACACTTGGAATCACTAAGTAAGACATTTTCATTTCACTTTCATTTCCAAAAGACATGAAACTCACCGAATGGTCAAGGGTGTTCACTGATATGTTCACGCAAAAGTCACTGCAAAAGATGCTTTCCAACAGGTTTTATCGTAGTTTTTGTCCAACACGTTGATAACCTGCTACCTTTTGTCAATATACAGCACATGCACAGTGGAGGCCTCCAAAGTGCTGTACATACAAAATACAAATGGTTTGAGAGGAAGAACCATTATTTTTTGGTTCCAGTTGAAAGTAAAATTCTTAGGTTCTGACCATAATATTTTCTTTATCTGAACGCGTGGGCTGGTTCTAAATGAGGTTTAGGAACCATCACCGGCACAGAGCCCTGCCTGTGTAAAATGACCTCGTATCTAACAAAATAGTGCACTTTACATTTACCTTGTAGGTTCAATCACCAATAGCTGGAGCTATGTCTTTGTATATTTGTTGCTGATGTTTTTTTGTTTTTTTTTGTTATTCATATTATTCTCCGTTTTTCCTCCTGTAGGTGCCCCAAATGATTGTTAGCTTTATTTTCTTTCAGGGGCTGTAGGATGTTTTCTTGTCACTTTGCAAATGTATCAGCTGATTGTCTGGTTTCTCTGTTTCGGTTGTTGCTGTTTCTTTATATCGGTTGTATCTTTGTCTCCTTTTTCATCTCTTCACTTTCTCCTTCTATCTTCTCCTCACACTCCCTGTTTGCTATTTTTCCACTTGTCAGGTCCGGTGTTGACATGAAACTTGGCCACAATCAAAATAAAGATAATATTCAAGTATCAAGGGAAGCCTTACATCCAAAAAGCTTAACCCTTGGATGCATAGTGTCCACTACAGTGGATACTATCTAAACACTGTTTTCCAGTATCTGCATGGGTCAGGATGGTATATTGGCATCTTAGCCACTTTACTGGACATTAATGAGTCATCCAATACACTGCCACTCACTGAAAAGTTTATAAATATAGTATAAAATCTAAAACAGTGTAATTATGAAGTTTGCCTCAGTGCCTCAAAACTGGCGAAGAAAATGATACAGCTATTTTTTCACATCATTTTTGATGATTTAACTATGGCAACATATATATTTTTTCATATCTTCGTATAATTTGTTAAAGATAGATAAATGAAATAAAGTGCAATAATATTAGAAATGAAGAAAAGCATCACTGTACATGTTTGTAGAAGTAAGATATTGAATCTGGAAATAATATGGTACTGTTTTTGAATAAATCAAAGACCCAGAAAGGTTTCGCTGATGTTGTTTCCTCCTGCTTCCATGTTCCTGCAGGTTCTACACCATCTCTGGCTCAGTAAAGGACACAGCACCAGCCAAAGAAGCTCACATTGAGATGTGAGACAGACATTTGAGACAATGTGACCTTCTTACCTCTTCTACTTTGGACAGTTTTGCCTTGTTCCCTGCCCTCTGTGCCCTACACTTAACCAATCACACGCTGCCTGCTGTGACATCATCAACTGCTCACCTTTGTTGCTGGTTCCTGAGTCTTACGACTTGGTTTCTCCCCCACGCTGGACATCTGTGTGTTTTCCTACAGCTTTCTGTCTCTTCATATGTGGAATCTCATCTTAATGACCAGGTTTTCCTCGATCAGTGGAGTTGCTTTGTCTTTACATTGGTGGCACAAAAAAGGTGAAGTCTTGTGTATTTACTGACTTTATTCTTTTAGTAATGCAAAAAAGATGTCTGGCAGTGCTATGAACAACAACAAACTAAAAGACGATGGCATGAATCAAATTTGATATCCAAAGAGGTTCACAGCAAAATTCAAGTCACATCCTGAGCATTTTTTTTTTGCTAAAAGTGTAGAAATGCTACAAAAATTTCAAATGTAATACATTTCCAATAGTGTTTTTCTCGCTGAGCTGCAAATATAAACACACACACACACACAGATATGAACCAGTCACTTCAGTTTAAGGTGTTACTTTGGAGCTCATAGTTGTTTTTTATGCTGTTTGTATAGGCTGCTGTTTTGTGTACTCTAACACCTGCAGCTTGCAGTAGATATAGTCTATATCTTTAGGCACTGGATCAGCTTATCTCATTAGCTGATAGATGGCAGAGGGCAATATTAGACTCAATAAGACATAGGCTGTGGCCTTCAATGGAAATCCTCATTTTGCAGCATTGATAAAGATTGAAGTGAACAGTTGAAGGTTTAATGTTTTACAAGAAAACAACTTCACTGTGAACTTCATTTTCAAAATCATTATGAATGCACTGATGACAGCTTATTGATGTTGCAGAGAAGTAGGCAGTATTGAAGTAAAGAAAACATCTCCTGAAATATTTTCTACCTACATTTATGGAAATGGGCACAGGAACGACAATAATTAATTCAGGGACCAATTTTATATGTATTTATTGTTTGCTGTTTTTTTTCTTTTACAACAAAAGCTACAAAAAAACGTTTATTTTCATGCTGCATAAGAGATGTATGCGTACTTTATGACGTGTTAAGAGTCATAAGGAGTAAAAGGTATGATGCAATAACAGAGAAATTTTTAGCTTTAACATGGCATGACGACTGGAAGCACAGGGGAACAGATAGCTAGTTGTTTATTATTGGCCTTGCACCAAGTTTGTGACACTTTGTAGCCTGCGGGTGTAATCTATATAATTGTGCCATGATAAGTAAAAGTCCCCGAGACTGCATTTTGTATGTGGATGTAGCTATGTTACCATAAACCTTAAGTTTCAAACCAGGAGGTAAATCATTCAAATCTCTTAATTTTGCAGGCAAAAGTGATGCCAAAAGCATGGATCTGAGTGACCCAATCATTCTATACATGGCCTCTGGGTAGTTTCCACAATACCCACATTCACTGATTAAGCCAAAACATGAAAGCCACTGCTAGGCTAAGTAGCATTGCTTATCTTGCTTACAGTGCAACATTGAGTTGAAAATTCTGCACCTTGGTTTTTACCTGGATGCTCCTTTGAGACATTCATCCGACCTAAACGTTCTGGCACACCAGTCATGCCCACTCACACGACAAAAGTTTGAGCTTTTGCTAGCATGAGTTATACCTACTTTATATTAGGCATGTGGTCATAATGTTGAGGCTGAACAGTGTATAATCAAAGGGGATGTACGTTTTCAAACAATTCAGATGGGTCATATCAACTCATCATGATAAGATAAGATAAGATAAGATAAGATAAGGGGGTCATTATCTAGAAACTAAAACTGTGCTTTTTATCAGGCTGTTGCTGAAAGTCTGGCATTCTTCAAGGCAGGGTCCATGATGTTTTTCTAGAGCACTTTTTATAATATTGTTTTGATTCCTCTTCAACCCCCAATTGTAACCAATTAATTAGATGCTCTATCACAAAAAAATTAAAAAAATTAGTCACTTGGTGAGCGTACCTCCCCCAGACACGTCCAAACATTGTATGTTTCTGTACTCTGGTTTCGGGGGGAAGTCTGAAGAATGGGCTTTGGACTTCTACATTGTATATATTCTAAATTTTAGCTCGCTCAAGCTGTTTATCCATAAACATAGACCCTACCTTTCAGGGGCTGATGTAACGGAGGCAGCGTAGCTGCCGGATGTAGTTGTATAACTCTCACTCCCCGACGCTTCAAAGGACGTAATGGCTGCTCAGCCATTAGCTGGCTTTTGGTCGAGTGGTTAGAGCGTCCACCTCCCGCGCCAGAGTTCCTGGGTTTGAGACCGACGTGAGGCGTGGTCTCAGGTTGTGGGGGTGCTCCGGCAGAACCCGTTACACTGACCCATCCCAAATATGCACAACTGCTGTTTCTTTGCAATTGTGGTAAATTTCCAACCCCTGGACAAATGACCAATATACAAACTGAGAGTTAAAAGGTTCAGAATTGTGAATTCAAAGGGAATTTGATCCTGTAACCAAGGGTATCTTAGTAATCTAGCAGCAAATGGAAACTCTTTCTGTTTGTGTGTGGGTAAGAAAATGATTAATGCATCTTTTTCAGGGCAGATATTTCAGTCTGTCACAGCATGAAAGGCACAAGTGTAATGAATGACATTTACAACAGTTAGGTTTCCTTCAGTCCAAAAACAACCCTGAAAGTGAGCCAACAACAGCAGGATCTTTCTCTGGGAACAAAGCCATCAGCAAACGTGTGTAGCTGCTACGTGTTAAAATGTCTGCTGAGAAAAAGGATAACAATAAGCCTAAGGTCAATAATAAATTGGCTTTTTGACCTAATGTCCACATGGGCAACCTCCATCTTGAACAATTATGTCCACTAGGAAGTGCATTAGATAACTCAGACTGGATATAGTTGCTGAATTTGTTGGCAACTATAAAAACAAAAATGATAAACACAGCAACAATAGAGGAGGTTAGGTTTGGTTAATTTTGAGATCACAGCAGAAGAAACATCAGCAGCAGTATGACAGGTCTGCGAATTAGCTGTTAGCTATAAGGCCTATGAACATGGCATCGGTTATTTTGCAACAATGCTTCTTGTTCTGTCCCTATCAAAAAAAAAAAAAAAAGATGGTATTTCAAGCTCCTAGACTATCTTGCCATAGCTTGTTTCTGAAACTGTCCACAGTTTCTTTACCACTGTCAACCCTATGACCTTAAGTCCAGGGTAATAGGGCCCTATACTTCCCCACTGGTTTCCTGGATATTACAGCCTGCAAACACATAGGTTAAAGATGCAGCATGTAACCAAATCAAAGGTCAATGACACAAACATTTTATATTGAAGTCATGGATAGATTGAAAAAAAGGTGTTTCTACTGGTATCGAATCACTTTATTGAAATAACTCTTGTTTTTATTCACTGAGAATGAGCCATTTATATCTTCCCGTCATGGGCCCACAGACATGGCAGTTGCCATATTGTGCCACCACTTTTACTACATTTCTCTGAATGGACAAACAACTCTGTGTGTGAAGTGAGAACCCTCTGAGCTTTAAAACTGCAATACCTGCATTATTTGCTTGAAGTTAGAGCACCATGTGCAATGAGTAATGCCTTAAAAGAACCATAGAAGACGACAGTACACATATACATAATGCTGGAGTAGTTGGCTGCAGTGCAGTCATCTCTGCATCTGATGCCATTTTGGGCACTCACAGCCTCCGACATTCCAAACTATCATAATAGTGATGAAAGAAGTGATGAAATGCATCTACAAAGCCATATATTAGGACAGTTCTTGCAAAATCTTCTTATCTCACTCTTGGCAAGAAAGAAGTGTAAATTTACTTGGTTGAGTATTTTCCCTTTTGGTATACAACTGGGCCCTGCGACAGACTGGTGACATGTCCAGGGTGTATCCTGCCTCTCGCCTGCTAACAGCTGAGATAGGCTCCAGCCGCCCCGCGACCCTGAATTGGATATGCGGTATAATTAATGGATGGATGGACATACAACTGGGATCTCACTGTTGAAAATGTTCTGCAATTTCTTGTTTAATGTCCATGTACGCACATTTGTGGAATGAAGTAAGCAATATTCTAAAAAGTGATTCACTGGTGTGTGCATATCAATCTCTGTACGTTCACTCCACACTGATTTTGAATTATTCAACCAAACTTTTCAATAATACCCAATGAAGAGAAACAAAGCCATTTAATCAGAAGACTGTTTCTCTGCTGGCACAAGGAGAAGCTCAACAGGTTTAGGAACGGTGTTAGAAGGGTCCCTGGGGTGTGGGGCAGGAGCATTGGGGCGGGTGACCGTCTGGGATGGTTTGGTCCTCCTGGGTGTTGGCAGAGCCTCCTGTCTGATTGAGGAGGGGGCTGCCATTGGGCTCCTGCCCTTGGGGGCCGGATGCCTGGTGGTAGCCGGTCCCAGCCTGCTGGGGCTGTGGCGGTGGGAATTTGTGGCTGGGGGCTCCCTATGTCGTCATCTGGGTGGTAGCGCGTTCGTCACCTTGCTGTGGTGGTGGGGTTTCATACTCTGGAGTTGCTGCTGGTGGTCGGGGTCGTGGGACCTCCTGACCCTCCTCTGATCTTTTCACAGACATGGTTGCATTGTCTCACCCGCCTCTGAACACTCTTCATTACCCATAGTCTGCATGGCGACACAGTCACTGTGTTCTCTGGTGGGTATATAGTATACACCGTATACACTAATAACTACTGCAGTTTAGTTTTCTGCCTGAAATTTTATATATGGATACGTGGGCATGCACTTGAGTGTGTGCTCACTTTTTG
>JAPMNP010641364.1:747-13561 GCA_029874935.1 Atherina boyeri | reverse complement strand
AATTTCTTACATAGGCTACGGTTTCACATGATTGCAGTACCAGTTTCGGCCAGATTCTTACATACGGTACCATTAATCCTTACAGTAGTGGTAGCTGCACAGTTTTAGTACTTGATAATACTACCTTCTTTTTTTTTTTAAGACTCATTTTATTCTCCTGATCAGTTAAACCACAGGAAGGAAAAGATGAGCAACAACATTAGCAATTACATGCAAAGGAAGCAGATGTGAAATCAAAACTAATTTCCCCCTCTATAGTTCATAGTTGCCTCATTAACAAATGCCTTTTGAAGCTGACGTGTCTTCATGGTGCATCATGCCATGTGTGATAAGGAGTGGCAATGATCCCACTGAAATGACTCATACAAAAAGAAAGCTTGATGAAGAAGGTTTCGGTTGTGTTGAAGAATAAAGTTAGTCCCACTAAATATTGACTTTCAATCTTATTAGTCTTGTATTTCCATTTATATTTGCACATTTCCGTATATTGGGGCTCCTATTTCCTGTTTTCCAGACCATGTAAAATGTGAGAGGTGGCTTTTGCTTCTATGCTGTCTTTTTATTTTTTCTTCATTCATCATGCAACTATCTATTTATCCTTCAAGGGCCTACACACCGCAAGGTTACAAGACTCCAACAGCTGAGAAAGCGCGGCCTGTCCGAGCCGCTACGACGACACCCACATCAGCTCAGATGAGGGCCACTCCTTTATCTAGCTCCGCCCCCAAGGCCTTTTATGGAAAGAGCAGACAAACTGCCAGGCAGTCAGAAGATACAAGCCCATCACCTTCAAATACAACCACAACATCCATCTCTGACAGCAGCAACAGCAAGAAGTAAGAATGAGACTGACATCTTATCACTAACTTTGAGTTAATGCTGTTCTCTCTGGACAGAAATCAGGATCATACTCTAATTTCTACACAGTATGAAACAGCTCACAAACTTCTTCTCCAAGGAAAACAATTGTTACAAACATCCCTTCAGCATTGGATGTATATGATATATCTGCTGTGACTGATAAAGTTCTTTGAGTGTTGATAATGTTATTAATAGGAAAACAAACAATATAGGAAGCAAATGGGCAAGCTTAAGTGTTGTTTTAGTCTTGTATTCATCCTGAAAGCTTGTTTGTAGTTCTAACCTGAAAGCTGGAAACAGGTTCCAAGAGACACTTCCCAATAGATCTATTTTTAGTCTTGAAGCAGCTGCTGAAATACTGATTGTATATCAAACGATGGTGTCAGTGGTTTAGGTTAAAATGGGTATATGCTGGAAGATTCCATTGACAGTAGAAAACAAGTGATACTGTCAAAAAATTGTTTGTGCTGGAGCACTTTCTAGATTCACCAGCCCTTGTCCAAAGTGCTCTCTGGATAGGGTAGAGAAGACCAGATGGGACCAGGTCACTACGACGATGCCGTATAAATAAAGACATGTTAGTTACTTTCAAAGGAGAGTGCCAAGGCGGTGTGTAGCTCAGCGGGTTGGGCGCCCGTCCAATGTGCAGAGGCTATAGTTCACTTGCAGCCGCCACAGGTTCGAGTCCAGTCTGGGACCCTTTGCTGTGTTTCATTCCCTACTCTTTCTAATCCCTTTCCTGTCCAGCCGCCGTCATAAAATGGCCACTAAAGGGCAAAAAAAATCCTTGGGGACAAAAAAAAAAAGAGAGTGCCTTGGATATTTTTTTGTGATATCTAAAAGATCTTTTGTGTTTGATTCTCATATTTTGTCTCTCCAGGCAAGTGGACATGAATTCAAAGAATGTGTTCGGACAACCTCGGCTCCGAGCATCATTGAGGGACCTGCGCTCTCCGCGCCGGACATACAAGAGCACCATCGAGGACGACTTGAAGAAACTGATCATCATGGACAACCCTGGAGAGACGCCACAAAGAGATCCAGTGAGGAGCAGGCTTTCACATCAAACCTCCACTGATAGTTTTACTGTTGTAAACATAATTCTGACCTCTGTGCTTTCTAACCCTGCAGTCTCCCAGACGCACCTTGCAACGCACCTTTTCAGATGAGTCCCTGTGCAGCGGGCGAAGAGACGCCAGCTTTGCTTGCTCTGACAACCAGACCAACCCCACTGATGTGCTGTTCACTTGCACGCTGCCCACACGCAGACACGCCATATCCTCCAACCACATGCCGGGCAAGAAGAGTGAGCGTTAAAGCTGCATCGGTTTGTTTCAGATTCAACTCTGCTGCAGATGTTTGTTTACTTAGTTCAGCTTCTCTCCTCTCCATTCAGTGCCTCTATCAGCATCAGAGTTATCCCTGACAGAAGTCAGAGACAAAGTTCCCCCTTTGCGGAGGCTCGATCATGGGCTGATGCCCCTCCCTGATACTGCCTGTGGACTGGAGTGGTCCAGCCTGGTCAACGCTGCTAAAGCCTATGAAGGTGAGGACAGAAACCGTGCCAGATTAGGTTTGTGGGATTTTTAATTTAGCATGATTTATTCAGCCAGCTGTAACACAACACTCCTGGGAAAGAAAGACAAGTCTGGGCCCTAATCTACATCTCTGCTTCCCAACCTTTGTTCTGTTTCTGCATTTTTTTCTGATTTCTGTTATAAGAGAGCACACCCCACAACAAACTCTTTATCCATTGGCCTATACCTGCTGTCAGAGATGCTGCAGTAAAGACTCTTTTATGCAGCTTATTAAACATGTGATTGTGTCTTTGTTACAGCACAAAGAGCGGTTTCCCTCTTCTCACTAACTGAGCCACAGCTTGGAAGTCCAGACATGAGACCAGTCATCAGTCCAGTCCAGTTTCAAACTCCTCAGACACCACGGACCACACCAACCTTCAGCAGGTAGGTCTGCCTCAGTACTTTTTGTGAAGTAGAAAGAGACATTTTTGAATGCAACTCCTCAAATTTCACAAGATTTCTTGTCTTCTTTCAGTCCTTCTGCTGCCACCTTGTGGTAGTTTATTTTACATTCAGAATTTTAAGTGATCATCGTTCAGTCCTCTGTGTATTCTCACTTGTATACAGCTTACTGTCTGAGACTCAGAACTAGTTACCGTGTTATTCTGTCATTGAGCTGAAACCATAAGAAGGTGTTATTCCTTTTTATAGAGGTTTGAAATACCAGTAAGACTTTCCCTCCCTGACCAAGTGTGACACGTGCAGCTGTTGGTTGTCTCTGTTTGAGTGTTGTCATTGCTGAATCTATTCATAGTAATGTGTGCTGTGTGTGTCTGCAGCGATGAGGTGCCCAATGATTTGTCAGGTCGTCTGCACCACCTGGAAGTGATGTTAAAACAACTGAACACTGATCTGGAGAGGGTGAGATTCTGTAGCTTGTTCTTTGTAATGAATTCATTTATGTTTAATTTGTAGTAGAAAAAAAAGTTCTAAGTTCAAAATCCTGGTATGATTTTAAGCCCAGGTTGTGACCGTCTGGTTTTCTTTGGCTCACAAAATGTTTCAAACTCGGCAAGAGAACACAGTGAACTGAACATCCACGATCTCTCTTCTTCCTCTTCCCTTGTTTTTTTTTCTGTTTTCCTACCACCAGGAGAAGCAGGATAAAGTTGTCCTGCTTACAGAGATGGCCAACCTGAGGGTGAACAACCAGCGCCTGCAGGAGGAGAGCCACACAGCCAGCGAGCAGCTGCGCAAGTTCAGCGTGCTTTTTAACCTCGCCAAGACAGGAAGTGACCCCGAGGCTCATTCCCTAACAAACAAAAGCAGCTCTCAGAGGGAGTGATGGACAGAAGAAGACTTGAGAATCAGACCAAAACGATGCCCTGTGTCAGTACCCAGAATTCCTTGCACTCGTGGTGGCGGCAGAGGACACATCGATGTCACCTCCCTCAGCTTCCACTGGACTGCCTTAAACCGGAGACAGTGATACGAAGACCTTCTGGATTTTTAAAATGCAACACTCCCAGAGAGTCTGAGTGGAGACCCTCCCTCTCTGAGCTCTGAGCCTGTTTATTTTTGTAAACCGAAGACATCTCAGTTACTTGTCATACATATAAAAGTATGCTACTATGCCAGAGGAATGAACATGAAAGGAGATCCTAACTGTTTAGAGAACACTACGTCACCTGGAGAGGCCTAATACTGTTCCTGCAGCGAATCAGCCAAAAAGAAAACTCACTACCAACTTCATCTCCCAGAATGCACTAGAAATAAAGGAAGCGCTACAGACATGATGCTGTAGATGGATGCCTGTGTGGTACAATTCTCCTGTATCAATATTATCAGCGTCGAACCGATATCATTGTACTAAAGAGTTGTTTGTGTGTGTGTGATGGTACAAACTCAAGAAGCATGCCAGCATAATGATGTTTGTGCTCAAGACAAGATGCTTTTAATTCCTTTGGTGTGTTACTGTGAGAGTTTGACTGAGTTGAGTGAAAAGAAAAAGTGATGAACAAACTTGTTTACTGTAATATGAAACTCTTAGGCCACATTATTCCTCTCTTCTCCGTTTACATGAATGAACTGTGGGCTACAGATGTGAAACAAGCCGTCAGCGTGTTGATCAGAAAAAAAAACATGGACTAGCATCATATTTTTTTTTTTCTTTTTGTTTATTTAGATTTTACCCTTTTGTCAGCAGCGCTCAAACATCTCATATCTAAATCTACTGGTTCACTAATTTTAAATGTTATTGATATAGAACGTGTTTTACAATATAGTGGTGACATTTTGGGAATTATGCTTTTTTTAGGAGGATTGAATGAGACAACTGACATGCACAAAAGAGTGGTGCATTCACAAAAGAAAGATATATAAATTAAAACCACTGAATCATAAATATGTGCTAAGTTGGTTATAAATGATCTCTAGTGAAAAAAACTGAATGAAACTTTGGAATTCAGTATCAATAACATTAACTTGGATGTCAAATTTTTCAAAAAAGCACTTTGAAAAAATATCTCAAACAACCTCAATAAACAGGATGTGTCATGTTGCCATGGATACAGTGATGCAGTGGCAGCGACATTAACCCTTTTTCTAGCAGGTATTTGTTTACATTTTGAAATATGAAGTGGATTTGATTAGTAATTATTTCTGTCTTACACTTTCTTTATGCTTTATTTTGTTGAGTGTATTGGCAGATGATATTGAATTGACACTACAGAAATATTTAAATCCTTACAAATTCTTTCACAAGTTATTTCAGTTGATATGAGCTAGTTTAGTAACAAAAGATAACATCTTGTAATAGATTTTCTTTCCTGAGTGCAATGTGCTTTCCATAGATATAATTTAACTCACTCAGCTAGAACATCTTTTCACCATAATATGTTAGCTTAATGACAAAAAACAGCTAGTAAGTTGTTTAGCTAAAGAAACAAAGTTTGACCGCCCACATCATGTTTTAACATGCTATATCTCAGTAGTTCGACACAATGAGGAAAACCTTTGGTCAGTAAAAACATGCTGAAATCTGCTGATTTTCTGAAAATTGGATCTGGTGTTGCACTAAATTATGTGACCCACTAGAGTCTGTTACCAGATCTTGTGGTCATTCACAAGCGTGATCTTGAACACGCTCCACTCTAGACGTTTGTAACTGCTGCACAGTTTTCATGCGAAGCTGAAATTCTGCTGCCCATTTCTCTGAGCAGATGTACGGAAAACATCAGGCTTATCATCCAACTCGCACCATGAAGGTACAAGTGTAATTCCTGAAAATGTCATGCTACTCCTCACAATTGAACAGAAATGAAGCTGTCACCCACTTCTGTGTGCTTACAGGGAACTTTTACTGCACATGAAATTCACTCAACACTGAAGCTCCTTCGTATCAGAACTGGCCTCTCTCTCTCTCTGTGTGTGTGTGGATTTGTCCTTTATATTCTGTGATGAACCTAAATGATCACAAAACACTATTTATACAGCTATTCCTTAACAATATTGTCTACTATAGCTATTTTTCCTACAGAAATGTGTAACTGTGTTTTGGTTGGTACTTGGACAATACATCCCTGCAGAGGATACATCTGAGATATCTCCGATTTTTTAATAAACGATCATCTCTTGCTGTACTGCAGACAGCTACCCAACATCAGGAAGTTTATCCTTTCATCTGACTGGATCTGTTTAAATTTTCCAAACCACTCAGGTTCCTCCGGATGCTATTAACGACAGTCTTGTCGAGTAGGGAAAGATGGTATCATGCAATTTATGATAGATTTTGTGCTGCTGCTTAAACAATTTTAGGCATCCCTTTAATATTTCTGCTTTGCAAAACTGATGAAAATGATGTTTGAATCCACCAATATGGAAAGTACCTTAGTTTGAAAGTGCTTAGTTTGCTATTTTGGCCAAAAACACTTTTTAAAGTGATACTTTTGTCTAAGAGTTTCTCAAGGTTGACTAAATGCAAATGCTGTGATGAGTTGTTTGGTTTTTTTTTGTTTGTTTTTATCTGTACTGCCCATTCCTACTTTGTCACACCAAGACTGTAAAGGTGTTGCAACTTAAAACTGGATATATATTTTCTCCTGCTTGTGAACCTATTTAGAAAGAAAAACAAAACTTTGAATATTATCACCCCGTTTGATTTACAGCTTCTATTTGAGATGGTATAACGTTTAGGTTCAGCCAGTTTGAGCTGCTTCTCCGGTCGTTCCTTCAGGTTTGCAGTGATGGACACTCCTGTTATTCCTCCTGTGGGATCTTTCATCCTGAAACCTTTGCAGATGTATCTGTGATGTTTATTAAGTCTTAATTTCTAGTTGGCTATGTAAAGGGGTGAGGTTTCTTTATATATCTATATATCATGTTCATATTATGTATAATTTTGAGCTATTTAAAGCGTACACAAACCCTCTGAACAAATCAGTAATGCATTATAATAGTAATATTGTATGACTAGGTTTTTCTTTTTTTAGATGTTTAATATTTTTATAATTTATTTTTTAACACATTGGCCACTGTTGCAGACAGTAGTGATGAGAGGGTACTGTTTTTTTGTGTGTGTATGCTGTTTTACCTCTAATTTGTGTATAAAACTGATTTATATGATTCCTTTTCTTTTCTCTGGTTTCAACTCTTCATTGTGCGTTGGTGCTTTCTGCATGTGGCAGAGGTACTTGAAGCAAAGGCATAATGTTTGTTTTTCTTGGGTTGTAATAACTTGTACATTTAAAAGTGTAAATTATGTTTTCATTATTTTATAAAAAAAAATTATTAAAATAACTATCAGAGAATTCGTCCATGTTTATTCTGACTTTTTGTGGTTGATCAGAAATGTGGCTTTCGGCTTCAGAAGCAAACTTTTCTTCCACCAAAGCAAATGCCACCATTCTGGTAGGTTTGGTTGGGCATGGAGAAAAAAAAAGTAAATTCTTCAATGCTTTCTTCAAAACATGGGCCTAGGAACCGAGGTGGATAACGGTCTATGATATGGTTGGAAAAAAATCATTAAGCGAAGGAAAAATATTAGAAATATTGCACAGAATCCGGCCATGCTTCCATTTAGCTGTGACGCTCTACATATTTAAATACTTAAAACAATCTTGTAAAGAGACTATAAACCTTGATAAATAAAATTATAATTCGGTATATCAGGAAACTTAAATCAGACAGCTCATACTCAACCGCATGTTCTGATTTGCCCACAAATCACAGTACAGGGAGGGAAAAAAAATACAGCTCAAATGTTGCTTTGAGAAGTTGGCACCAGTATTAGTCATTTCCCTTCCCATCTAAACATCTTATCAGAGCTGCTTCTTAGATACTTCCATGTCATTTCAGTTTTAAACTTGCAACTGGACCCCATGTTTTCATGTTTACCCCCCAAGTTATGACCCCAAAATGTTACATTTAAATCATCAGGCCTCTCCAGCTTCCCAAATCAGACTTGCATGATAGCAAATTGAGTTTTGATTTTTGTGGCTTGTTATCAAAGTTTAGTCAGGTTCTTAATTTAGACAAAAAAAAAGGGGGAAAAGAAGTTCTCTGTTCAATAATTTGCATGTAAAATTTTATTTTTTAAACAGTCGTTTCATTTCAAACATAAAATACATTTCTGTTGCAAGTCTGACATTTTTATTGACATAAGTGTGTTGACATTAATAAAATTAATTCTATACATCATGACAAACGCTATAAGTTGCACCCAATGAGTAAACCTAAAAGGACAAGAGTATGATCTGTTGCAGGGCACGGCATGGTAGGAGCAGAGGACAGGTTTAAGATCCACACATGAGACAATCGTCTTTGTTCTCCAGAGAACACACCATGGCTGCCATGTTCCTCTCCTTGATCTCCTCCGACTCCTTGCTTGTCTGCACCTCCTTCAGCTTCTCCTTGTTCAGTGTGAACTGAATGGGGTTGGCAGCGGGCTTCGTCCTCAGGTAGTACATTCCTGTCTTTAAACCCTGAGACGACAGGAAAAGGTGAATTTAACTTTTACCTGCACAGTTTTTCAGATTTTATTTCGTCCTGAGGGTGTTGCTTACTTGTTTCCAGCCGTAGAAGTGCATGCTGGTCAGTTTGCCGTAGTTTGGCTCCGCAATGTGGATGTTCAGGGACTGGCTCTGGTCGATGAATGCGCCACGGTCGGCGGCCATCTTCAGTATGGTCTTCTGGGAGATTTCCCAAACGGTTTTATAAAGCTCTTTAAGATCATTTGGAATCTCATCGATGTTCTGGAGAAAAAGCATAAAAAATGTCAAATTTTTATAAAAAATAAATAAATCAGTAAGTGCAGCATTAAAAATCTGATAAACCTTTAGTTTCAGCTGCATGCAACATGATAAAACAGACGTTTACCTGAATAGATCCATTATTTGCAATGAGTTTGTTCTTCATATCTTCATTCCACAGCCCCCTCTCCGTCAGATCTTTGAGCAGGTGAGGGTTAACGATCTGGAACTCCCCAGAGAGGACCCTGCGGGTGTAGATGTTGCTGGTGTAGGCTTCGATAGACTCGTTGTTGCCCAGAATCTGGGCGGTGGAGGCTGTGGGCATGGGGGCGAGCAGCAGGCTGTTCCTTATACCGTGTTTGGCGATCTTCTCCTTTATAAGCTTCCAGTCCCACAGGTCTGTCGGCGTCTTGTCCCACATGTCGTACTGGAGGATGCCCTTGCTGACGGGGGAGCCTTCGTACGTCTCGTAGGGGCCGAGCTTGGCTGCCAGCTCACAACTCGCCTCTAGAGCAGCGTAGTAGATGGTTTCAAAGATCTGAGAGTTCAGCAGCTGAGCTTCAGGGCTTTCAAACGGATAACGCATCAGGATGAATGCATCGGCTAATCCCTGGACGCCGATTCCTATTGGCCGGTGGCGCTTGTTGGACTTCTCGGCTTCAGGCACTGGGTAGTAGTTGATTTCGATGATTTTGTTCAAGTTCTTGACGATTACTTTGGTCACAGATGCCAGTTTCTTAAAGTCAAAGGTCCGCTCAGGTGTGACATACATGTTGAGAGCAATGGAGGCCAGATTACAGACGGCCACCTCATCTTTGCTGGTGTACTCTACGATTTCTGTGCAGAGGTTACTGCTTTTGATGGTGCCCAGGTTCTGTTGGTTGCTCTTCCTGTTGCAAGCATCTTTGTACAGCATGTATGGAGTACCCGTTTCTGTCTGGGACTCAATGATGGCATGCCACAGCTGCTGAGCCTTCACCACACGCTTCACCCTCCCCTCTTTCTCATACTTAGCGTAGAGTTTTTCAAATTCTTCCCCCCAGCACTCGTCCAGACCGGGACACTCGTTCGGACACATCAGCGACCAGTCTTGGTTGCTCTCTACCCTCTTCATGAACAGATCTGGAATCCACAGAGCGTAGAAAAGATCTCTGGCTCTCTGTTCCTCTTTTCCTGTGTTCTTCTTCAGCTCCAGGAAGTCAAACACATCAAAGTGCCAGGGCTCAATGTACATGGCGAAGGCTCCGGGTCTCTTGTTGCCACCCTGATCGACGTAGCGTGCCGTGTTATTGTAGACTCTCAGCATGGGGACGAGACCGTTGGAGTTGCCGTTGGTACCTGCGATGTAGCTCCCTGTTGATCTGATGCAGCTCACTGCCACGCCGATGCCTCCAGCAGATTTGGAGATGAGGGCGCATTGCTTCAGGGTGTCATAAATGCCTTCGATGCTGTCGTCTTTCATGGCGAGCAGGAAGCAGCTGGACAGCTGTGGCCGGTTGGTTCCAGCGTTGAAGAGGGTGGGAGAAGCATGGGTGAACCACTTCTCTGACAACAAGTTGTACGTCTCAATGGCCGCATCTATATCTCTTCCATGGATCCCAACAGACACTCTCATAAGCATGTGCTGCGGGCGCTCCGCCACTTTGCCATTGATCTTCAGCAGATAGGAGCGCTCCAGGGTCTTGAAGCCAAAGAAGTTGTAAGAGAAATCTCTGTCGTAAATTATGGCCGAGTTCAGGCGGTCTTTGTTCTCCAGAACAATGTTAAGTGTCTCTTTTGAGATCATGGGGGAGTGGAGTCTGTTCAGAGGATTCACATAGTTGTACAGGTCCTCCATCACTTCGCTGAAC
Organism: Atherina boyeri; assembly: GCA_029874935.1. Lineage (NCBI taxonomy): Eukaryota > Metazoa > Chordata > Actinopteri > Atheriniformes > Atherinidae > Atherina > Atherina boyeri. The sequence continues at coordinate 3,082 of JAPMNP010641364.1, read as the reverse complement.
ACTTTCTTTGTCTCTTTGTGCAGGTTTGAGACTGCGATTCGAGCAGCGAGAATGGTGTAGTCGGGGTATTTAGTTGTGAGAGTTGCAGAAATCTCAGCTGCCAGCGTGTCAAGCTCCACGGTGGTGACGCCGCTATACAACCCTGCGATGACCTTCATTGTGATCTGAGCTGGATCTACAAAGTCGGGGTTCAGTCCGTAGCAGAGCTTCTGGATGCGAGACGTGATTTTGTCAAACATGACACGCTCCTGGCGTCCATCTGAGGAGGAAAAAAGAGAAATAAAATTTCAAACAGGGAAAACAGAGCTGATAGCAAAACTATAAATTACAAATCTGTGTGACTATATAGACCATTTCCTCTTCCTGGGTGACCTCATCCATCAGCAATACCCATTTTACCCTGTAGAGGGTTACATCTTTGTCTCATACATCCATCCATCACACTGTACTCAGAACCACCTGTTCACATTGTTCAAATATGTTTTAAATGAGTCATATGTAAGATTCTGGATTAAACTGGTACTGCATTCATGTGAAGCCGTAGCTTATGGAAGAAATTGCAAAAAAAAAAAAAAAAAATGGCCAAAATGGGTCAACAAATCCGTTTTTGAAATGAGAACATCCTGGCTAAATAATGGTTGTCAGTGATATAAGTATTTGAAATGAACAAATTTTTTTAATGTATTGTAAGTAACATATCAGCACCATTTAATGATAAAATAAAGATACATAATTCTTACATATGGATCCTTTAACTTTGAGAGGAAACTGAGGGGGAAATGCCAGAATTAAGCTGGCACAATTGAACCACAAAAAACTGTTCCCATCACAATAATGGTGAGTAACCAAAAAGAGACAGGTCTGCAGCCATTCTGCAGACTGAGAGGCATCATGAAATGAAAAATATTCTAATAATCCATGATGAAAATTGCAATGCTGTAGCATCAGTAATGCTTAACTACTATAAATGTCAACTTAGAATAGTGCGAAAGACTTCATTACGCAAATTTAGCAATAAAATGATCCAATATATAATGAGAAGTAGTAAGCTATCAACCACTAAACCGAGTACCACCACTGCTAAATTAATCAGAATGGTTGCATAGCAAAACGAAGACAATGAAAAGCATGCAACAGTGGGATGACTTCAAGATTTTGGGTTAAAATAAATCATTTGAAACCTGATTACACGCGCAAATAAAGTTGAGGACCCCCATAAAATAAGCGAAATGAGGCAGACTTAAAAAACAAAACAAACAAAAACTTAATTACAATGGATTATTCGTTTCAAGACTTTCAAGAGGCAATTTGGCAGTAGATATCGTTCTGCTACTCATTCGTTTTTCCAAACAACTTATTTGGCGCAACAATACTTGCGGTCATACAGGTTTGTAATATTTATATCTATCTATTTTTTAAAAAAAATCTTTTGAAAGCACTTAGCCAATCAAAATCAAGTACAGGAACAATGCTTTATAATATGTAACTTGTAGGTCACCATTTTATTAGTTCCCTCGCAACTAGTAAGTATCTAACTAGAAGCTAACTGGTCATCACTGACTCGGTTGCTGCTCGGTTGGGCCTGTTAAGACTTGGATTTTTGGCGCCATCTGTAACAATGGCTGTTAACCCAGTAATACTCTCTGCTGTAAACCAATAAACAAAATACAGCAACACTCCCGAGCTCCATTTGATCGTTTACATTAGGTTTTAGCTTGACAAGTAATCGATATGATTTTCAACACTGCGTAGGACAGTCTGATTAAAATCGGCTAGTCAACCAAACTTAAGCTAGTAGTTACTTTTGTACAGTTATAGCTAATGTTAGCTAACAGGTTCACAGAGGCTCAACGAGTCAAAACACGACATGCAATGTTCGGTTGTGTGATAAACAACCTAAACCAGTCGGGCACAAGCAGCATAGGAATTGGCGCAATTAATAATCACACTATACAAGATCCATATTGCTGATAGTTATAGCACGAGCCAACTACGACCTGGACTGCTCCATTACTACGTTCACAACTCACCTCTCTTGACAACATACATCCTTGCAGAGTGCGAAGTTACTTGTGTCTAAAGGGAACGCGTTAAACCTCTCCACAGTCGCAAAATTTGCAGATACTTTTCCAACACTTGAAGGAGAAGCCGCGAATGACTCCAGAAAATCCCGCTAACGTTACATATATACAGAAGGCGTAACCACTAAGACGGAAGATTGACATGATCTTTCACCAATCAGCAGCATGACGGCGTGAAACGTCTTCTTTGAGAACCAATCACAGCAATGTACAGTTGTTTCCTTTTCCGGTCTTCCAATCTGGCGGGACAAAAA
>JAPMNP010641355.1:1526-16668 GCA_029874935.1 Atherina boyeri | reverse complement strand
GTGCAGGGCAGTGCCCAGGCTGGTATCCAGACTCAGTGTCAACATTTGGTTGACTGGAAGAGCCTTACTGAGCAGCTGGAGAGAAAGGATATGCCAGCAGCCTTGGGGAACTCTAAGTGGACTGCTGAAGTTGATCACCTGTCAGACAGGGGGCAGCAGAGACCATCTGTCAAGTCTTAATAGATTCTAACCAGGACAACTGGCCCTATGTGCCACAATCTAACCACATGTTTGTTGATCATCATTTTATGATTATGGGATACAATTTGCTTCCCTTTATCACATGATGCATACCTTCATTACCCCTTGCAGCTTTTCTGAGATGCTGGCCTTCAATATAGTGAGGGGCAGGGGAAGGGGGTTGGTGAACCATAGGTCCACCTGGTTAGATTGGCTTTGTTTAACCTGAATGAGACTGAACAAATCCCCCTCTGTCCATCTGTAGAATGGCCAAATAAAGTTAACATTAAAATGGCATCTTAACACTTATTTACCAAAACTGTTCGGCTTGGCTAAAACTCATAACTTAATTGTGAATGTAGCAACTTGCCTCCATCTTACCCGTTTGTGATATGTAGTCCAGGAAAGCTATAGCTTGTCTCATTTCCCATTATATTCAAACTGATATGACTTATGCATTTCTGTCCATGACCTGGCAATGAACCTGATCCAAGAAAAAAGGATTGTCAATTTTAAGGAAAAGAGCAATTTCACTTAAAAAACAAAAAACATCATCTGGGAAGAAAATATTTTGGCTGAAAGACTATTCACCTCTGCATGCTAAGGTAGCCACTTCTGTGAAGTTTTTTGCCTCTGGTCTCAGAAGAACTTGATTAAAGCTCAGACTGGCCTCCACTTTTGATTGCACCTGCATGTCCTGGAGATGTGAAATATCTTGTTAAAGAACCAGAATAATTTCATGCAAATACAATAATAACGCAAACAAAGATTTTAAAAAAACAAACTTACTTTTACAGAGAGCTTCTTTCCACCAGAATTTAACATATACACTCCTATTTTGCCAACCCCTGTTGGAAAACATCCACATAAATTAAAACAATAAACACAATAACATACTTAATGCTTTTATAGGCGTTATTTGCTATCCTCATCTGCAAATCAACATTTTTCTGCCACAGACAAAACATGACAGGTTGAGCAGAGCTATGATTCGTTAAGGCTGAATCAGAGAGCAATGTAATAAGAAATCATTAGAGGACCAATTCCCATCTAAGCCATCAACTGACAGAATGTTTTAGTACTGCATGTTAAAAACTGTGGAAATGCAACTACAGAGACATATTTGAAAACAAATTGTAAACAGTTAATGTACACTAATGTAGACGAGTGTGGGACATTTTATATGAACCCCAGCATCATTCTTAAAAGTGATCCTAATAAAACAGAAATGATTAATGATTAATAATAGTCACCTGACTTCTTTCAAAACAACATTAATTAATTCATTAATTTTCTCTACCCGCATAATATAAATCAGGGGTTGCCGGGGGGCCTACAGCCTATTCCATGTGTTGTCAGGCAATTGGTGGAATGGACAGGTCGCCAGCCCATAATAGGGTCAACATAGAGATTAAAAGGACAAACTGCCATGCACACTCATTTCTCGGGTCAATCTAACTTTGCCAATTAACCCCATGTGCATGTTTCTGGACTGTGGGAGGAAGCCAAAGTACCTGGAGAAAACCCACAAACGCACCAGGAAAACATGCAAACTCAACACTGAAAAGCCCCAGATGAGGCTCAAACAGGAACCTTTTTGCTGTGAGGTGACAGTGCTAACACCACACCACTGTGCATCCCCAAAACAACAAGATCATCTCATTTTATAATAATGTATCAAACTGAAAACAGCTCAAAAGAAAGGGAAAGAAGACACTTAATTAAATCTACATCTAACATCAACATAAAGGCTCTATCTTAACCTTTTGAATTATTGCTTTGATAGTCCTCCACCACAGAACCAAGTCTGAAAGATAAAACATTTGAGGTAATACGAGTGAAGTCTAAAATATTTTTTTTTAAAAGAAAGCCAAGACAAATGCTAAAACAGTACACCCAAAAAGATGATCTTTTATACTAAAACACAATTTATGAATTACATTAGAGTTGGTTTGAATACTTTACTGCAGTGATGCTGAAGCAAACTCGCCGTCAAACAAACAGACAAAGGTCAGACACTCACCTAATGCGGCCTGTCCAGCAGTAGGAGCGACCAATAGGAACAAAATGTGCTCAATGACATAGGGCTTGAGCTTGTCCAGGTCAGCGGGCTGGTCACCTCTCGCCGACAGATTAATCTGCAGACTGAGGCGCTCCTCACTCTGGAGGCAGGACCCCTGGGACAGGACAGGAAAAGCATACCAGTCATGCACCAAACAGAAGGAAAGGGAAGCATGAGAAGAATGAGCAGCGATAAGAAAATTAAGAAATTTAGCTAAAAAGGAAGGCGACAGAATGTCCCCTAAATATTTCTATTAAACAAATTATACACTGAAGAAAATCCGTAGCGCAAAATTCAAGTATTATGTACACATCTAGCATGTCCACCGGTGTCATTATAAGGGAGCCGAGTCATCAAGATAAGAAGTGGGCAGTGAAAGTCGGAGAGTAGGGAGTAAGAGAGTACAACATGATGATGTAATTAGCCAGTTTCTCTTACAATAATAAAACACTTTTGCATTGGACAAAGGCAACTAAGGCTTTAAACAATTATTTTGACTATGCTCTCACACATATGTGCTGATGAGTTCAAACTGTTTGCATCCAACTGTTTTTAATAGCAAGAAAGATTAAGAAAGGTTAATCTTGACTGAAATCTATGAAGACATTTTATAAATAACAGCATTTTCTTGAAATGCACAAAAAAATTTGTGCATGGTGGATCAGTTTTCCAAATTACCAAAAGAAGTCTGCAGTATGAGCAGACAGAAAGAAGCAGGCAGCAATTTAATACACTCCCTTCATATTTCACATCCACCATGTGACTGCCACCCACTTAAAGCTGATAAGATCAGCACAGCAAGAGTGCAAATCTCACTGCAAACCATCGTCTCAACGGGTGAATCACCATTTGATAACTTGTAAACAGATGCCCTAGCCAATCAACAACAACAACAAAAACAAAAAAACAAAAAAAAAGGGGAAAAAAAGGAAAAAACATGAATCCCTTGAAATCAAGCCTAATTTCCTATTTGGCTCATTTAACCACCTCTATGACAGAAGGCCATTTTGCAATTGGAGACTTTAAAAGAACTAAGGAGCAGGTGTTCATCTTAGACACATACTGTAGGCCATAACTCAGACACTCGAGCAACCTAAAACAAGGATGGTAGGCTTAAGGCATCCACCATTTATCTTGCCTCTTGTGTCTGGTGCCACAAGTACTGAGAACTCGACGTCAATTATAGAGTCTCTTGAGAAAGCAATTAAAATTCTGGCAAGAGACCTCAGACCCTTCAGGGGTTCTGGAGATAACAGGAGGCACTCACATCCTAAGCCCCTGCTGTCTGTTTTGGACAAGCTGGTCCTCTGGACAAGCAGAGTGAAGGCAAATGAGGAGCAAACTGACAACAGCGCAGAATCACACGTCACAAAAATAAAGTATTTGGCACATATTCTCTCTATTTGATTCTATCCTATGCTCTCCTTGTGATGCTATCTTGCTTTTCCAAGTGCTCTTTTCACCGCCTCCAATAAAGCATGTGTTTTTGACCAAGTGGCTTGATTAAGAAAATGTATAATCAAATGGAGTTAAACATTACTTTTATTATCCATATATTCAGGATACTAACACCCAGGCTGATTTGATGGACCCAGAAAACTACTGCAACAAATCCGGACCAGTACCTGAGGATTGTTCAGCAGACTCTTCGGCAAGCTGCACTCCAGGAGTAGACCCAGAATAGTGATATTGGAGGCATCTTCCTGCAATGCAAGAAAAATCAGGGGTTAGGTAGCCATTTTATCACTCCCTACTACATGTGGCACAAAGGTTTTTAGTACAGCAACTCTCATTCTCATCTATTCTCAAAAAGAGGAGTGTAGAGGATTCCCCATGAGGAAAACACTGGAGTTAAAAGTACTTAAAGTCTAAACAAAGGTCAAATAACCCTGAAAACAATACGAACAGATAAGTACAGCAAACATAAAAATATACATAAAAGGAGTTCATGAAAATAATGACATAAATTAAAAAAGACTAAAACAAATAGAAAATAAATTCTACAAAATTCAAGACAAAAACAAAAACAGATACAAATTCAATTACAAAGCTAAGCCAAAAGAGGTACTGTAGGTCTTAAGCCTCTTTCTTGAGTATTTCTCTGCTACTTTCTTTAGTCATTGCAGTGGAAACAGGGTACCTCTACAAGGTTTCTAAATCCTGTTGGCTGTTAAGACATAAAGTCAAAGCAACAATATATCAACAAAAGAATAACACAAAAAATGCTAAACAAAAAGTTTAGTTGGACACAGACTTGTAAACTGGGAACAAACTAAGTCAACACCACAGTTAATGAAATGGAACAATTAAAAGGGCTGCAAGACACTTAACTCTGGAAGTGTCTACTATTGGATTTAATTTAGTACCTATATGCATTTGTGAAAACCTACAACAATATAAATAGTTAAAATCAACAAAGTAGATGACTTGAGTGCAGCTTTAGTGAAAATGCAAATAAGGACAATATTTCAATTTGAAAAAAGGAAAAAAAAATCCATAAAAAGGAGGAGATGTAAGACTATGCAGTATATATGCACAATATTCTGTAAATCATATGCTGAAACAGTGGAGGCTTGTCGGGACAAAAATAAATACATGCAACAAGTAGTATGAGAATTGGTCTGAGTGATTGTGAGAGCTCACATCTCACATAGCCAAGCTGACATTTTGCAACTGCCACCCCACTTCCTGTTGTGGAGGCGAAGATTCTTTTCACATACTTCTCGCAAACACTTTTACTGCATTGGTTTGTCCCAAAAACTATGTACTTCTTACTCATCAATTTTAATTTTGCATGACTATAAACGGTGTGTAAATAAATGCCTGATCACGGCTAACTTTGAAAACAAATCGTAGCCACCAAAAGACTTAAGGTCTGTAGTTTTTAATTCATGCAGACAACTCAACACATCAGATGATTTAAAGGCCCCATATTTTGCAAAACTGACTTTTCTAAGTGCTTGGAATAGTGTTTTAAGGTGTTTTAAGTCGCCCATAAAAAACAACCCTGGGGTTATTGAAGGGGGGTGACGACAATGAGATTAAGCATTTAGACAATATGTAGGTACTTCCGCATTCAATATGCTGTCATAGCTTGCTAATCTCCAACCCTGTCCATGTCTAGACCTGATTTTGCTGATATAAAAAAATTGTTTCAGATGGGGTGAAAAGTGCATAACATGGGACCTTTAACGACAGTGAATGCTTGTCAGTGGGCATCCCAACACTCTCGTCTGTATGTCTGCAGAGGTCTGTTTATCTGGACTGGCAGGAAAGGGGAAGTCAGCTGTTTCCAATGATGAGTTGTTATTTACCAGTATGCATGGGCCTTCACAAACAAGTACACAAACATTTAAGAACATACCTGAGTTTGGGTCAGTTTAATGCTCTGGATGTGAGGGAATATTAGAAGACTATCCTTTCTTTGGAAAGACTTTAAAGAAGCTTGGTGACCTCCCACACCAAATACCTGGAAAAGAAGCAGTTCATATTTATAAAAGAGATTTTCAACTACCACGTGCATCATATCAGCACTGTGGCAACTTGGAAACAAAGAAGTAGTGTCATGTAGGGGCCTTAAGCTGAACTTCTGGAACAGTCCCTGACAATGCAGCTAATGCTGTAGCTAATGTTTTGTGCACTTCAACAAACATGTAAGATGGTTAATAGGTAAGCATTGAGAAAAGATAAAGCCTTCTTAGATTATTCACGGTGATTAAAAAGGTGTGGATCTTGCTGAAGCTTTGGTGGGGTCACAAGAAATGTGAAGGTACAAGGAAGGAAGGGCAAAATCATTCAAATGTTTTTGAAACGTGAAGCCAGTGGCAGCTATACAAGGGTTTGACTTGAAGTGTCTGCAAGTCAGGCTGTGCTTCCATTTCCTGCTAACAAACTACACATCAGAAACATCTCTAAGTTTTACATGGAAATAACATAGTAATAACACTTTTAAGCCTTATGAAATTAATTTCTGCAGGTCATTTCAATTTGCTTTAGTTTCACAGTGGCTGAATAAAACCCCCACTATCTAAAATTTTGCACGACAAAACTAAAATGATAATCGCTCCGACTACACATACAAACATTTGATAGTGTAACAAACTTTACTTGAGCTGAATATTTATGAAAGGAAGAAAAAAAAAAACTTTCAAAAGGTCTAAACTTTTTAAAATGTTTGAGATATATCCTTAGGTGGTGGTAGATAAAGCATTTTGTAGTACACAACTAAACTTCTATGATTCTCACAGTTCATACTGTACACACAGATCTGCTAAAAGAGGAAAAAACAAAGCTACATTGAGGAAAAAAGTAAAGCAGCAAGAAGTAAAACAGCTGCTTGTGTTGAAGGAGGGCCTTTTCTCCAGTCTGCAATTAACGATTACCTATTACATTTTTGCCCCCATGCACTTTTAATCTGTGAATGACTAACTTTCTGATAATAATATAGTCACAGTATTTTGAATTTTCATTAGGGATTCAAAACAGTAATGTGTGCTGATCAACAGCAGTTTTGAATAGCAGAACATGAGCAGTCTGCTTAGGTGTAGATATGGATCCCAAATCCCAAATAAGGATCTAAACTTTATGTAACAAAGACTATGTGTTAGACATATTGAGAAAATTCAACCAATCGACATGAGCGTTGTTGACTGCAGGATTAGGGGGTAAAAGCTGATGGAGGAAAAACCAGATACAGTATATTATGAGGCAGGATTTCCCCTAAAACAAAAGACTGAAAAGACTGAAAGAACGTCTGAACGTACACAGCAGGAGGTATTATCAATGTACACTGACCTGGTATGACAGCAGCCCATGGGCTGATGTGTTTATAAATAATGTGTTTTCTAAATTGCCCTCCTCAGATGGGAGGAAAATTAGTTTAAAAGATGCCTTCCCTCGTGGTGGGATCACCTAAGACAGAAATGAACCAATTTTCAAAGTTATTTCAACAAAGTACATAAATCACTTGAGCATTTAATGAAATGAAACATACGTATGTTTCCTGAGGGAAGTTGCAATGTGCATACTACCGGTATTCACAATACTTAATTCAAAATATCACTTGTGAATATCTTGTGCAAACTCACTCTTTTGTGAAAGGAAGGTATGTAAAAATGCCTGCTGGATGTAAACATTGATAGCAGTGTGACAGGAACTTCCTGACTGGGGTTGTGTATATATATGGTTTCAGCTCTTGGCAGCCCCAGCGGCCTGTAAAGAGAAAAGCATAATGTTCCAACAGAACTTTGCACAGAACCTCCACCCAGCACCAAGCTTGGCTACAGAAAAGGGGATACACTCCAATTTTAGGGCATCAAATGGCTCCATGGATACATCTTTTCTGAACTAAATTAGATCCCTCTGCTGCCTTTTAAATGTGTTTGATCTTGAGTTGTTGTAATGGTTAATGCTAACTTAAAAAAACAGTGCCGTTTTAAAAATAAACATACATTTCAAGATCAAGTGGTAAAATAAGGAATTTCCTGTTGCCTTTATTCAAGCTCTTAGGGTGATCATAACCTGGATCACAGAGAATCTAAACTAAAACGGTTCAAGTGAGACTGTTGCATTTCTCATCTTGTATAAAATATGTGTGACACCGCAGTTAATGTAAACTAAAAATATTTTCCCAAAAACTACTACAGTATGTTGGTTTCCATGTGCTTTCTGTGAAATTCTGATACATTTTAAGTCAGCGTTTTCAAAATGATTGAATATCACAAGATTAGCCTAAACGTTTGCTGTAACTATAGTATGTCATGAAACAATTAGCATTTTATATTCTGTCAGCAAAGGGAAGCTGCTGTATAAGTCATTTGCATCCACAAGATGAAAAACAAGAGGGAGATTCACATTTTGGATCTAAAAAAGAGATAGTGTCAGGAGTATAACCACATACTCAAATAAGCACATAAGAAAAAACCATAACAAAGTCTTTGGGTAAAATTAACACAAAGATCAGCGCTCTGTGTTTGAACATCGTTTTTAAAGATCTCGTACAATGACATACTTTTAGTCTGGATATCACCAAATGCAGAATGCTTAAAGTATTGACACACCTTTTGCTTTGCCCTTTGCAAGAACAATTTAAGTTGATTTTCAAAATGCCACAAGCAGTGGTTTGACCTCTACAAAATTTGATCTAGATGTTCTTTTCTAGTTGGCCAAAGCAGTTAATGTGGGGAAAATCTGTACTAAGGTGTAATGTCGACTCAGACAAGAAGCGTAGGTATCAATCAGAACATAGTATCCGCCAGTGGAGAAACTTTGACTTAATTAATGTTGAGTCCGTAGTAATCTGTGTGCATGAATAATCATTTCAGCAGTATAAGTTCATTGACAGAATGATACATTTACTGCTTTGTACCTTGATCTGAACATTTTGTCTTAACTAAAGCATGTTTCACTTCCCATTTGCTTGTGAGAGACTGACTTTACTTTCAGTTTAGTGGTCTGACTAACTGTTCATATTTTTTTCCTTTCCTAGCCACATCAAAATGCACTCATCTTCTTCTGATCCCTAGGGTAAACTATATTTTTGGCTGTTTTTATTATCCATCAGCCAGCTCTTATATGCCTGAATTTTTGTTTTTATAAAAGCTGGTGCTTTTTACAAAACCCTGCTGTATAACACCAATTTTCTCAAGTCTCATCTTTGGGAATAGTTCTACTGGTAGAGCTGACCAATATAAATACAACTGTTCCCACAGTTCGTACACAAAAAGGAAACCACAAGATGATGTGTGGGACTCTGATCTCACAGTCCCGATTTTAATCTTAAATTCATATTCCCTGTAGCAGTTATGTTTCATACTGTTGGGATTTGGGGTGCCTGCTTTATGCATTCCGAATATATGATACAAAATATGACTAAACAAATGCTGTCACTGACTGTTCCTGCTACAGCAATTTATTATAGTCTGAGTGTATGAAGGCAAACAGTGAAGTTCTCAACCCCTCTGACTGGGGTCAATCGCTGTGCAGTATGTGTCTGGATGCGGGAAAAGCAAGTTTACTGCCATACTTGGATATGCCTTAAAAATAACAGGCTCACATCAGGAACTATTCTTTCTTGTGTAATGTCACAGTCTGAGCATAATGTTTAATACCCCCGTCACTGTGGTTGTCCACATCACAAGGGATAAAGAGGTGGTGAATTTAAGTCCATTTTGTCCACTAGTTTTGTCATAGTAAATGTAATCACATATTTTATCATTTTCAGTACAAAATGAATACCGTCTGTAATTGTCTTATTTAAGTGGAAAGTGAGAGTTTCACTTACTGTGTTCCAAACTCCAACACTGGGGGCTGAAAATGCAGCAGCTTCCCAATCTCCCGAGTATATGGAGAAGAGCTGTTGGACAGAAAATAAATACATGAGGGGGAAAAGTATAGATATTAGGTCAAAGAGCTGCACCAACCTATCTGATGTTCACTGGAATTTATTGGTTTCTACCTTAAACGTGTAGATTTACTTCTTTATTTAAAAATCTTTTATTACTATTATCCTTATCATCTTTATTGATTCAATATATATTCATTCTAATTCATAAAAAGAACACATCAGTACCACGTACAGAGTGGTGGACAAAACATCACGAAAAACTACAAACAACCATTTTAAATGTGCTGTACTTGCAGACTTGGTACCTTTAACAGTTAAGTCAATACTGTTTACTTGAATGATGTCTGAATTGCAAATTTTTCTTTTTTTTATATTTTTCATCTATACACATGTCATGTATTCTAAAAAATAAACCATGAATAAAATATGAATAAGCACAGACAAGGCACATGACATCTTACCAATCATTATGCTGACAGCATTCCCACAATATTCTGTACCAGAAGGCTAAACTTTCACCAAAGTTTGAAGATCTAAAGAATGCAACATTTATAATCCAATGTCATCAATATAATATTGATGCAGGGTCAGCATAAGTGAGTCTAACCATAATTAGTAACTATGTTTAATTTCAAAATGGTACTACATATATTAACTAGTAGAATAGCTTAAACACCCCACACTATGTTCTGACAAAGCTGATTAACCATTGAACCAAGCAAAGTGAAGCACCATAAATGCATTCATATTTCATAGAGAACCTTGATATAACTGTCACTGATGCTGTAACAATTAAGGAAGCCATGTTTCTTTATAGATTTATTGCTGAGCAACTACTTTTAGGACTGCAGTGTAAAGCCTCTGAGAAGCAGCTTTAGAAAAGGTATATAAAAAGAAGCTGTAATAATAAAAAGGTCTAATAAAAAAAAAATAAATAAAAAAAAAGGGTTTTAACAGGCTTATTTTGCCATTTCCAAGGTTTGCCCAGCCACACAGTCACCAACTGTTACTAATTTTCTATGTCCAGAGCACATGCTATAGTGTGTCAAAATACCAGACAACATAACTGAGTTCAAGCTCAGGACCTCACAAATGAAGGCTGTCTACAGAAAACAGGATGTTAAGTATTAAATAAACTTTATGGGAGAGGGAGAATGCTGTAAGCCTGACTCTCTGTCCACAGTGACTCTGGCATTTACCATTTTAAGCAATAACCATTTCCAGTGATACTTCATTGACAGAGACAGTTGAGGTGATGTCAATTTGGTTACAAATACACAGGGAGTGGCTATTTCCTGAGCTGGCATCTTCTCATGGCTATTTTGGTTAGGTAAACAGCGATACTACTTGCCCTTATACATACAATTACTCATTCATGTCAACAACGCCGAACTAATACAATATCTAAAAGCCCTGTGGTGTCTTATCACAGACACCATAGCGTCAGTTGAGGAAGTTTTGAGCAAGCCTGGTAGGGTAGTACAGTGTATGTTTTTGGAAAAAAAACTAGATGTAGCAGACACAAATGTTTTTCTAAACTACATCTAAATTTAGATCTACTGATCTATATCAACAGTTTTAAAAATGAAACTGCCAAACTCCAGGTGAGAATCAGTTTGGAAACATAACACATACTTATAAATTTCTACATGCACAAACTTGTGTATCTGGTGAAAAAAAAATCTAAATAAGATACATAGGTTTGGTCTTGTAAGCTTGCACAATATGGAAATCATTCCAAATAAGATATAATGGACTGCAAAAACACTATTCTTGCTAACTGATCACAGTTATTATATCTAGTCTACTTGTAATCCATTAGCATACAGTCAATTTGTTAATCTGACAAACAACTCAGTCTACTTTTATACAGCAGACACAATTATTGCATAGGCTAATCATTCAATAACAATTGTTTGAGGTAATCACAGTAATTTTTCCTAATCATCTTTCCTTTTTACTATAGGTGAATAAAGTAAAACAAAACTAATGTAATATCTTTGCATCTTTTTCAGTCATTTGAGAAAGTTGCACTCGCCAACTTTCAATGGTGTGATCTTTGAACACCCTGCTTCTACAGCATGTGACAAGTCTTACCGACACCCNGTTGCACTCGCCAACTTTCAATGGTGCGATCTTTGAACACCCTGCTTCTACAGCATGTGACGAGTCTTACCGACACCCAGTGTTTATCATTTTATGTACCTTGTTTGCATTGTACTCTATTGACTTGATTCTAATGTAATTTTCAGTTCAAGCCAAAAGAAAAGGGACAGCCTTTTAACTTTAAAAAAGCCAGATTAACAGATTTGGTGCAGAAAGGTGGTGGTCAGCAGTGCTAATGGTGTGTTCCAGTTGTCCTCAGAAGTGATGGGCATTTGATTAAATTGTCTTAATCGATTATCAGGAGAATTAACGATAGATTTTTGATTGATCATTGATATTTTTATATCAAAATTCAATGTTCATAGGGTATATTAAAATGCAGTGAGAATAGAAAAACAGCACGTTTCCTCATTGAGATCTTTATACAAGTGGGACACCTCTTGTGGATGTTAAATGGGATTAATTCATGGTTACGTGGTTGCACCTGAAAATATGCAATATAAGCAGTGGAGCAGACAGCTAAAAGTCGGTGCTCATTAACACAATTGACGCTCTTTTTTTTTTTCTTCTCCAAAAAGTAACAATAAATAACAATTAAAAACAATAACTATAACAACTATAATACTTATAGGTCTGATAGTTTTGTGTTACATTTGGCAAAACCTAGCAAAAAATCGAAACCGAAATCAGGACTGCCTTCTTTATGATACAGAAGTTCCGTGCTAACTTGGCAAGCCTCTGGAATATTATTCCATTAATTTTCCACCAGTCTGTATGGGTGGGTGAGCCTCCCTCAGAAAGTAATTGGTGAGTAATTTCCTCTGCTCCTCCTTGCTAACACAGAGTTGATGCTAGGTTGAGACCAAGAGCAGGATGCACCGCCTCTAACCAGGGTTGGAAGTGCGTTGTTCAAGTACTTACACAGCTTCGCAGTGTTGGCAATGAACAGAGACATGTTATTTTTAATCAAAGTGGTGCCACGCCACACTTTGCTGCGACCTCTTCATGATTATGCTACTTTTGAAATACACAGAAACTCGCAGGAAACTTAGTCGGCCTGTGTTTTTTTTTCCAATCATTGCCCTGGTGTGGTAAAGTGTTTAATTACTGCCACATAGTTAAATTAATTGCATTCCTTCAAAACTCACGCTACACAACAAAAGATGCGTTAGTTATAATCGGTAAAAAAAATGTCATTCGCGAAATTCTTAATGATCAATTAAATCGATCGTTGATTAATTATGCCCATCCCAAGTCCTCAGCACTCGGTTTTTCCAACCCGGAAATGACAAAATTAAGGAGATCTGTCCTAGCTGCAAACTCGGAGTCCTTTGTAACTTATGAGCTCACAGCTTGGACTGACTTTCATTTGTAGGACAACTGCAACGTACCATAATACCACTAATGTGAAAAATCCTCTTACCAATTCCATTTTTTAAATCAAAAACTGCAGCTGCAGGTCCTTCTCAGTTACAAAACCAAACCATTTCATTTTTAAAGTTCTAAACCCTGTTTTTCTTTTTTTTTTTAAAGAAGAAAACCACAAACAAACAACAAAAAAATATAATAGCTGACCAAAGTGATGTATAGTAAATGTAAGAGAGAAAAAAAATAAGAGCCTACACAAGCAAATGACAGTGAAAAAGAGTCAAGTGTCAGTTTCTTTTGAATCCTTGAAAATAGCCAAATGAAGTCTGGCTTAACAGGGTTTGGGTATTGCAGTTTTTGAAATGCATGTTTTTCTTGTTAATTCATTCAGCTTATTTAACTTTTGCAACATGCACCAGTTTCTGAAAGGCTGCATTTTGTTGTGCTGTATACCCCTTTACACTATCAAAGTTCACAAACAGACATTGTCACATTTTCATTCAGTGTCTCATGCGAAAGTTTAATCAATGACTTTTTTTTTTCAACTTTTTTATCATTGCCTTTTAATCATTGATCTTCATTTGACAAAGCCAAAAAGAAAATCAAAGATATAACTCCAATCATGTTTGGGTTGCCTTTGCTGTCACACGGCTGTTATTTTTCATAAAGTAAAAATATATTATTCAAATACAAGTAGACTTAGGCTACCATAAGTGATGTTGAAATTGATGTAAAAGTAGAAAACAAGGCTGCGCTGTGATACTGAGCTGCCATTTGTTTCTTTAAAAGGCAAAGTGTTTCAATTTCCTCTTTTGTTTTCCTGTTGCACACTGAGCCTATGGTTTAAAAATAAACAGAGATTGGACAAGAAGAACCTCATGTGCCAACTGTATGGTGTCCCTTAAAGGAGGAGGAAACTCATCTTTCTTATGTAACAAGTACTCTCTGGCTTTCTATAGTTCTAATTGTTTGTTAATTCATAACCTGTCAAGCAGTGAACTTCAAACAGCGATGTTCAGAATGGAAAAAACTACGTTGGTTAGCATAATGAGGGATCGAATGTGAAACGGAAATGAGGTTATCTTCCTCTGCAGAGGGCCTATGAATGGTGACAAACAGAATATAAAGAAAAGAATATAATAGGAAACTGTAGAAATGTGTAGATAGATGCAAATTGATACTGCAAATAAAAATGTATGTTACAATGAGCAAAAGTACTCAATATTTAAGGGTAAACAGGAACATTGTGCTGCTGCACTATGTTAGTGTCAAGTTCATGTTTAGCATCTAGTTTGTCATAGACATGTTTTTGTTTCCCCTGCAGATGGAAAAAAACTCCAGCTTCCCAGCAAGTACACCACTGAACTTAAGTCTGACAGTTCTGGCAACTGCACAGTACAAAAATAACAAAGTTATGTTTGGTGCCATTTGATCTCTGAAGATGAAATAAAGTTAGTGTTAGCAGTGACCTCGGTTATGCACCGGGGTAGAGGTTAACGACAGACTAGAGTTTAGGTCAAATTTTGTTCACAGATATGTTTCCAGAGGGCAGACACGATAAGACAAAGTGTAAAATAAAAAGATGCCAAAGTTGTATCGATGATAAGTCTTGGGGAGCACATGTTTCAGGAGGGTAATTTTGTAAAGGAGATAACTGGAACTGACTGAGAAGAACATAGAAATAAAAAGTGAAAAAGAGAAAGTAAAAGTGAGGAGGCTAAGACAATCTGACACATCACTGGAAACAGATGGAAATGTCATTAACTTCTGTATCTGCAGGCTGCTTTGCTCTTCAGTTCTGGGAGAGGGTGATGGCAGGCCTGGTAAGTGCCTGATAACCCCGGCACGAGAGGCCTCACATCCAACAGCTCTGGAGGTCTTCGGGTCAACCAGCACTGTAAAGCCTCTTTGGCCTCAGGCCTCTGGATTTAAAAATAGTCCTGGCCTGTACCCAAACTGTTCGGCTGATGTTGGCTACATATAAACTTTATCAAACACAAAAGCTTGTCACTTTGTTTTATTTTGTTTAAAGTGACACTGCTCTGTAAGCAATAGAGGTGGGCGAAAAAAATAAAAAAATA
>JAPMNP010641353.1:143-13221 GCA_029874935.1 Atherina boyeri | reverse complement strand
CTGCTGGTCATGTTGTCAACTGAGGGAGAATATCTGTCTGCTTTAAAGGGCAGAATGGGGTATTAATGTAAAAGAAGAATGGTTGAAATATCAATCTTGTCTGTGAAGCTAAATCCCATTAAGTTCAATGCCTCAAAGTTTTTTGAATAGAATAAAAAAAAAACAAAAGACAAAACTCCCCCTCAGAGATTACTTGTACTCAAACACTGCAGGACGGCCAGACTAAAGAAGAGCACTGGATTCTTTAGCTGGATCCACCACATCAGCTTATTACCTGACGATGCATTTCCTTCAGAGCGTTTTAACATCTTTATTCCTCTCCTTTTTCCTTTAACAGCCTACAGCTGCGTTGGCTCGTCAGTGTCATTTTCCAAAGTAGCAGATGTCAGCAAACATATTGTTCACCGTTGCAGAAGTGTTTAATGTGTCAGTGTCATGTCAGCGTATGTAAAAACAGACAGACTGAACCGTCAAAGAGGAAGAGCTGCTGATACTATTATTCTATAATATGATGACTTAAGACAAAGTCCATTTTTTTACTCAAAATTCTTTTGGACCTTTCTGTTCCCAAGACATGTCCTTTACTGTTAAAACACCAGAATGAGTCTATTGGACATTTATGCAAATTAGAGCAAACCTGAATTAGATAACATTCAAGAATACTTTCAAATAATTAAATGTGTTAAGTAGAAGTAATCAACTGGAGAAGTTTTGTATATTGTATTTATCGGTGTTCTAGAATTATTCCAATAACATTTTTCAATCTCAATTTAGGTCATATTTAAGTCTGATTTATAGAATTTTTCAGATTTAAGTATACTACATTTTAATTTATGATGCAAAGTTTTCTTTTTTTGTTGTAAAAATTCAGAATGCATGCAAGAGATCAACAATAACTTTATTTTTGGGTCATATTATCCCATTAAGGCTAGATGTAACATACAAGTACATATATGTGTGTCTTTCCCCCATTGCTTAAAGGATTATGACAGGGGAAAAGAACTACAACTCTAATTTGTTCCCTTTATTTAAAGTAGCTTCATGCTGAATTAAACCCTTAATGATCATGTCTACCATGAGCTGTGTAAGATTTGCACAGAGTGAAGTCTAACCATTTCATTTTCCTGTCGAGATCTTTTTACAGCTCCATTTCCATAGCAGCAGCTAGTCTGTGGTTCTTTAAGTGGCTTCTCTGTGATGAAAGCAATTGTCGGCTTGAATGTTATATTTATCTCATAACGTTATATTGGTACCAGTTCAAAGCTGTCATTCATTTTCATGCAATTAATGATTCATGAAAAAATCATTTGCATTTGGCACTTGGAAAATTAACATTTTCATTTATTCATTTATTTTACTTTTTTATTAGCGCTCAACTAGCGGGAGCACTAATGACTGCCTCTCTGTCAGCCGGGGGTCAGCTTTTACAGGGCATAAAATGTTCAAAGTAGGTCAGACTTCCATCAGTGCCCATTATTGCAGCAACAGTACAGAGGCAGAACATGTGCTGGTCGTATTATGATTCAAAGGTTCCACTTCTTTGGTCTTTTAAGCATTTTGAAGGCAGTACAGTGAATAAAAATGAAAGGTGCCAATCAAAAACTGCTTGTTCAAAGAACTAAGTGCAGATGAGTTGAGGAGTGAAAAGAGCTTTTTATGAGGCGACACTGGGCCATGCAGAGGTCTTTAAGAGTGGAAAGTCTTGGTTTATGTACTGCTTACTCCTATGCCTGTTTGTCTGGACTCAAACCACTATCATGTAAATAAAAAGATTAACTTCTGTCTTCAAGTGCATGTCTGATTTTGCTGGCAGGATGATTGGAGTTTATGCAAATGCAGCACAGAGTCTGTTAGATTACGTCTTCTTTTGGCACAATCATAGACAAAAAAAAGGGGGAAAAAATAACCAGAGTATCACATCTTTCATCATCCTGACATCCTCATAACAGATTCAGAGTGAGTCAGAGCTCATTTTATTTGTTTTCAAGGGAACCACTAGAGGTCATTATTGCAAAGAGCAGAGTGGAGGCTGAGCCGACCTCTGGCATGCACTCACTGATCATGTAGTGGAAATGGAAATTAGTTGTGAACAGGGATGAAAATGAGTTTGCGGTCATAATCTGTGCTTCTACATTTGTAGATCTACATCACAGATAAGTTTCAGAAGACAACTACATGTCAGCTCTCTGCATCTGCCCCCCTCCCTCCAAAAAAAAAAAAAAGCTATTTAACCACTGCTCAGCTGCTCAATGAATGGTCCGCACACCCCTGTAAATGCTCCGGGATAGCTCTTCAAAAACATCTCATAAATGAAAGGAGGGGAAAATCTCCCACTCTCCCCATATCGTACAATGAAGAGCTCAAGTAACCATAGCAACCTGGCATGACACAGGACATTGCTGAGGAGGTTGATACGGAGCTTCAGCTTGGAGAGGAGGGTTATCAATCACTTTGGCATGAACATTGTCTGACACACACACACACACAAAACTGTACTGGCAACTTCTCATGACATTTGTCTTTCCATCACAAGAACAACAAGAACAAATCTATTCAGTCAGTGCTGAGCATCTTCTGGATTCGGATGAAAGAAACACTGCCCAGGTGAATCAGGATGTTCAGGTAAAAAGGCAAGGAAAAAAGCCTTTTTTTTTTTTTTTTCAAATATTCAAGTCAGAGTGCTTTTGATCTACTTCATTATTTCTATGTTGCGCCTTTTATTAAACTAAATTCATTTAGCAGACACAGTGAGTGTCAAAACTACAAATGGAGGTTTTATATAAGAAAAATATTTTAAAAAGAAAGAACACATTATAATCCATTGGTTAAATTATATGTTTTTACTGCACCGTCAATCATGTTTTGTCTTAATCTGTGTTTGACTCCTGCTGCAAACCAAATTGCCCTTCGGGGACATTAAAGATTTTCAAATCAAATCAAATCTCTAAACCCTGTTAGCTGATAAAAATAAAAGCTAGCAAGGCTGCACTGTCATGTTATAGATGCAACTATATTCAAATAATTATTGAAACATTCAGTGTTTGTCCTTCTCTCCTCCCTCATTAATTATCTCACAAACTGTCAGATGTACTGTGACATAATCAGTTGGTTGGGGTTAAGTGGGATAAAAACAACCCCACTATAATAACCCATCACAGCTCACAGAGGCCATTTCGCTGTAGCACAAATGCTTTTATTTCTGATCAAGTACATTTTGTTCATAATACCTGATGAGGGTTTTGATTGCAGGATATTTGTAACAATGTACAACTGAGTAATTTCCCCCATTTAAATCCCATCTCTCCATTTTTGTTTTGTGGTTTTAATCTTTTTAAGTGTGTTTAAGAAAATCTGCAAAAGATTTTTTTTTTCCAAATTGGGAATTTGGGTGCAAACCTTTTATCAGATTTGATTATATGTGCAGCCTTTTGAGGATTTGTCCTGTACATTTCTTATAATGCCTAATAATGTATAACATTTAAAAAATGCATCTGTCAGAGCTGTGGTTTGACATGCTGCTGCACATCCTCACATCATCAAACTGGCCAGCCATGAGTTAAAAGAAAATTATTTCTGCATATTTAGAATTAGCAAGTGTGTGCTGTGGGCTCTCCTTGTTTGACCAGTATTTTGTCTTGAAAGAGTTCATAAAAGGCTTTTCTTCCAGCCCAAGTGCTGACAGCTCATCTCTTACAGAGGGAAACCTGCAGGGACATAAAGCTGTGCCTGTATTTAACCCTCTGAGGTCAAGTAGTTTTCTCTGAGCGCTTGAACTGCTCCAGTTTCATCCGTCTGCCAGCTGGTTTAGAGGAGGTATCTCGTTGTGCGCTTTACTTCAGGCTAATTTGTAATATTTGGACACATTAGAAAAAAATATGACTATATAATGTTTTTTTCCCATTTTCTTTTTTTCTTTTTTTTTTTTAGCCCCACAGATTTTTTTCAGCTGCTCTACGTGCAAACTGCACTGCTCACTCTATACTTACCCCTAATTTATATTCTATACCTTTCTCCTTTTCATTGTCAGGGGGGCAGCGGAGCATAGCTCAGCATGGTCTGGATTGAAAGTAGAGTCAGACCTTTGACAGGCTTCCTGTCTGTCAAGTTTACAGTACACTTCCAGCAGGAGGAAACTTTCAAGAAAAAGTTGGGGCGGATTCCAATTTAAACAGGGAGAGTTAAAAACCTGAACGTCAGTTTGTCTTTGTCTGCATCACTGCAACAACAGCTTTGATTTGAAAATGAATTAAACACAAGAAGCAGAGAAGTAGTTTGCACATCCTGTCTTGTTTAATAACAACTGTAAGATATCTGGTTCAGTAAAGGAGGAAATGAGTTTTCAGTCTAACAAAGTGCTTTATTCCTGTTCTGATGAGGATACACATGAGAAATTTGCACACAAGATGCTTTTTGATATGAGATACAACTGACACATAAATTAAAATCTCTGACTAATGAATGGCCAGATGTTCAACAAAACAAATCCCAATTAAGGCCTGCCCCTCCCACCTCTGCTGGGGCAGGAACAAGCTGTGGAACAAGAGATGAATCAGGGACAGATTATTCAGGACACAGTCACGGGGGATAGCGAGCTCAGAAGGGGAGCAAGGACTTGACCTTTTCTGAATATTCATGATGAGGGAGAAAATAGAGATGCACACCTTTTCTGAGACCAAAATCCTTTGTGGAGTCTAATAACAGAAGCCAGCTTGTGATTTAGTGCAAAAATAGATATATCTAACATAAAAGCGTCAGGATATCATGGCCGCCTGCCAGCCAGAGGGATCAATAACCATTAACACCATCATGCATGCAGTCAGAAAACAGCAGGGATGTGTGGCTCTGCAGACCATTTCATCATGATGGGAGGTGGATTTGAGCTTTAGTTACAGTAACAGCATCCAGCTCTTGCTGCAGAGAGTGATGCTTTCTGACTGACAATGTCATCAGTGTTCCGTGTGTGTGTAAACACATCCAACAGCCTGCAGAAACTAGGTCATATTCTGGCTGCAATCAGATGAGAGGAGTCGTCTGGAGACCCACCGCTCCACAAACGTGTGCTGTGTTCATATGTCAGGAGTCAGGCCATTATCCACATGCTTCTATTTTTTATCTGCCTCACGGAACAAGTGAACATGCCTCCAGTGGTGAAGAAATCCACTGAAAAACACAGGTAGTGAAGCAGAGGGGCGAAGGAGGGGGAGGGGGAGAATGGACAAGTGCTTGTAATTTCTTGCTCCAGTTCTTTTTGCCTTGGTGCTGAGGACACACTGCTCATTAATATCCACGGCTTTAGTCTTTGGAATGTGCAAAGCTCTGAGTCATGTAATATTGACACTGGCTCTCATGAACACGAGGAAACAATACAACCATGTGGCAGGAATTACACAGTGGATCTGGAACATAATGTGCTGCATTGCTGAGAAGAAATATTGAGGTTGATTTTTTTTTTTTTGGCTTTTCTTAATCTGTCTTTAAAGTGCGGTTTTCATTTCTTCATAAAAAGATAAGGAACTTGCTGTCCCTTGAGGCAATCAGTGCTTAAGGAAACATCTGAGGGTAGCAAAAAGCTTTTCGGCAGGTTTGACTGCTGGAACAAGGCTCTATCTGACCTCAAGGAGTGAACAATGTGGATATAATCCTCCATGAGATTAGAAATGATTGTTCTGCATGACTAAGTATGACCAAATCTGAAGTATTTAAGGGAAAAAGGTATAGAGAAAAATAATTAAAACCCATCAAATGCAGATACTGTACATGCATTTTTTTTTTTGGAACAGCCGTAACAGAACTAAGCGTCTGTGCAAGCAGAAGTGCTCCGAGCCAAATGCAGACATCAGCATGCTACCATGTTCACCGAGTTGCGATGGCAGCATGTTGATGTAATGCAGCATGAAATGCTTACCAAGTGTCTCATCATTGCTCAGTGTGTTAGAAACCAAATTATTTGACGTATAAACAACTTATAAGAGGATAAAAGGTTTTACAATTCATCCTAAGGCCCATGAATATTTACAAAAAAAAAAGTTTTTCTATTTATAATGAATAATGATTAAGTGTCAACGTCATGGTGGTGCGAGCATACAGTTAAAAGGATCTCAAACAAAATGATGATTCTTTATCTTGGAGCAATCAGTGTCAGTATAACTCCATGTCTCAGTTGTAGGCTTTATTGTAAAGTGGAACTAAAGAAAAAGTTCATGCTCTGAGAACCATGAATGTTTGAAAGAAAAAAAAAATTGGGCAATATTTCAATTAATGCTGTTCCATTTATAATATTTTGAACTTTAATACAGCGGCAAACAGCAATTAGAGTCAACTGAGTTGTGGCGGCTGATGTGTATGTGTGTAGCACATGCAAGTCTCTGCCATGCAGTGCCAAATCTGAGATGTTGCTCCACTAAAAAAAACAAAATGTTTTTGACTAAAACTCACCTCAGAAAGAAAGGAATAAGATCTGAGTCCATGCTGATAAAGTTTTTTTCAAATTAAAAAGGGATTAATAAAGAGTAGCTTGGCATAGTCAAAAGTTAGGTTTTCAGTTCCAGTTGACGGCTGCCCAATGTCACAACTTGTAGTAGATTTATTTTAATCGGACATTTGAAGTAACACATTGATAAAGCCATACTTCTAATATAGCTTGGAAATAAGATATTCTCTTGATGTACGCCAGATCTGAGCTCCAACTCAGTTTCTAACAGTCTGTAGACAAACACAAACTGGAACAGCAATACTTTAACAACTCACCTGCTAAAGCATCCTTAAGGTTGTGATTAGGTTATACAGCAAAGCCTCCAAATATGTTTGTTTCCCACCCAAAAACAAATAAGTTTTCAGCTAAACTTTAAACTTTAAACAATATGATGTGACGTAGGTTATCAGTCAAAGAAGTGACTTCAAAATCCTGCTCCCACTTTACAAAGTACTGAATGGTTTAGGGCCAAAATCCATTCAGGATCTTCTGGTTAATTATGCACCACTCAGATCCCTCAGGTCATCAGGGTCAAGTCTACTTTCTGTTCCCAGAGTCAGAACTAAACATGGAGAAACCTGGAGGTCTGCTGAAACCCTCAGCTGTTTTAAATTAAGGTTTAAAACATTTTTATTTGCTGCCTTTTATCTAAACAACTATCAATTTCTTACACTGGAACTTTTATTTCTTAAAATTTAACTTATTCTATTTTGGCTTTTTCTGTATCTATCTTTATTACTACTACTACTGTCATTTAGCAGATGCATTTTCCAAAGCGACTCACATTTGAGAGAACAAGCAAATCAAAGAGGAGGATAAGTGCTGGTCATATTTATAAAGTTTGTTTTTCATATACTATTTAATCTTCCTTCTGTACCCCGCTGTAATGCTTTTAATGCTTTATGTAAAGCACTTTGAATGGTCCTGTAGGCTACATTAAATGAGTTATACAAATAAACTTGCCTTGCTTTAAAGGTAGGGTCTGGGATTCGCAAAACAGCCGGCAGATTCTGAAAATACACAACTCAAATGGTCCTCCAACGCTGCCCCTGACCCCACCCATTCGACGACCGTTTGATTGATGAATTTACTATCCAATGATTCTAGCTGGTCTTGGAAATGATTGGCTGGAGTTTTTCAAGCCCTGTCTGTTCCACAGATGATTAACTTGTTTCATTTCCATGTCAGTGCTTCTAACTTAGTGGCTGTAAATGGGTTAGGAATAGGATTTCAAGTGATTTTGCAAAAATGGCCAAAAAAAAGAGAATCCCAGACCCTCCCTTTAAAAGAGCCTGGCCTTGCTAGAGTTTTTCTGCATCATCTTCTTATCCTACTTCCCTTTACCTGCAGCACCACTCACACTTTTCATTCAGCTTTCACAGACACCATGAAATTCCGAAAGTCTATTGAAAACTGTTAAACAATATTATTTATTTTTAGTAAAATGTCAAGGCAACTTATTTTAAACTTCTACTCTCTTCCTTGTCAGCTTATGTATGCAACTGCCAGAAGCTGACTGAGTTATGTTTGAGCTCTTCAGTTTATTCAGTCACTTTCCATTAAAGGATTATGAGCTGCCTATTTTTAAAATTAGAAGAATGATGTGAGCTGCTCCATCACAGAGCATAAAACAATAAGCTGCTGTGCAAAGGGAGCTTTACAAATGTTAGAGGTATTAAAGCACCTCTCAAAATGACGCGAGAGCTAAAAAACAAACAAGACTGGCTTGTAAATAAATAAATAAGTCAAAATTTAAAAAAAATGCAGTGCCACATGCAAATTCAATGTTAGGCTGAGAGAGGGGGATTACATCCGAATACACATAAGAGACTCAGAAATGTATCATCAAAACATCCAGGTCATCAAAACAGGTTATGCAAAACAACCTGATATAACGGTCTTAGGAAGCACAGGAACAGGCATTAAAATCTGAAATCAGAAACATCACTGCAGCATCTCATTAACACAATATCATGAGGACTTAAAGCTCTGGACCAATCTCACCTGATGATTACACAAACCTTTTGTTCCTGGTAGCAGCATGAAGCAAACGCCTCGGACACCATATGTTGCTATTAAGGCTTTAATCATGCAGGAGCAGGTGGGCAGATTGTGGGCAACATTACCGTCTGCTGCGATGCCAGGAGGAGAGATGATGGCGGTGGGAGTGCCAATTTCTAATCATCACTGGTCAGCAGCAGCTTTATATCATAGAAAAGGGAGTTTGTGGCATTTGATGGTTCTCTGTAAAAGCCATCAGTACACAAAGCAGGTATCTGACCCTGAGCATAATATAGATTTAAAACCACTCAGTGCTTGTGGTTATTGAATACAGCATAGTTTATAACAGTTAAGCAAAATAACCGTTCCCTAACACTCAGGCTGATTGATTTTTGCTTCACCTTCACACCTCATTCATTACAGAGATGTTCACAAAGATAAAAGGTAGCCAACCTCTCTCCTACAACTGATTAATGAGCATGCATCTTGAGCTAAGGTCAAAAGGCTTTAAGATCACAATGACTGGAATCAAGCTTCTTCAAGGACTGTATGGCATGTCCCAACCAACCAGCTAGTCATCAAACAGAAAAACCTTTGCCAAATCTTTGTAGGATGCAGACAGATTTTTTTAATGGAAAAGTACCGTTTTTTTTAAACCTGGACCTTATTTATAGCATGAAATACGTTCATAAACTCACCCGGACCATTTTTGAGTTACTTGAAGTCTATCGGGAGATATTTAGATCCATCGTGCTGGCGTGCATATGCATTCAATGGAAGTGGTTGGGGCAAAGTAATTTCAGCCTCTAAATAAGACAATGTCTGCCACAAAATGCCTTCATTTCACCAGTGTTTAGTTATTAGTTTCTGTACAATCCCTCTGTGCCTCCAGAGCGGCTTTGTTGTCATACAAAACCATAGATACATGTATAGAGACACAAACCAGCTACAATGACACTACATAAGAAAGGGCCTCTGATTATGCCGTTGCCCCGACAACGCCAGCGCAATGAATCTTAATATCTCCGGATAGAGTTCAAGTAACTCCATAATTGTCTGGGTGAGTTTATGAACTAATTTTCCTGCTATAAATAAGGTCCAGGTTAAAAAAACGGTACTTTTCCTTTAAGACTCTTCAAGAGTTTTGGCTTTTTATTAAAATATTTAATCTTGCAGTTTCAGGGATTTCTGATGATGAGCCTGAGTCAGTTGTAGTAAGTAAAGACAACTGTAGATTACTTTCAAAATCATGTTTATTAAATTTATAAAACACCATTTTGTTAACAGTTTCATATCAATCGCAGGAAAGAACTGAAACTTCAAGAGAGACGCAGATGGGGCCTGGGCCAACCCCTGAGTTAAAAACCATCTGTTTTGAAGCTCCCTACGCTTCTTCTCTCTGGGGTCACCTGCATTAAACCTGGCATAGACTAGAAGAGAGTCGTATGGTAGTCAATATCTCAAGGTAGAACACCAGAGGAAACGAGACATAAGAAAACTTTGTAGACATCAGGTAGAAAAGTTGATTTGCAAAGTCATGTTTCAAGTCAAGGTATTTCCTGCTAAAAGATACCAAGTATGCAACATTAAAATGTAATTAGGTTGCCAACCATGTTGCTATGTAGTTTAATCACTCAGGGAGGGGTTTCTGCACAGCTTTAGGGGATGGGGACTCAGGGGGTGGGGGTTCTCAGGGATGCAGTACAGACGTTGTCCAAAGAGGAAGTGCAAACAATGTCTATAAGGTGTGTTTGTTGAGGAGGTTGTAGGGGCAAGGGGTTAAGGGGGTATAAGCGAAATAGGGCCACCCCCTCTTTACTCATCAAGGTGCCGAGAGGGGTGACTCTCTTGAGGGTGAGCCCGAGATATCTTCAGGGGGAAAAACTGTGAGTGTGCAGGCTCGAATTCCACCCAGCGACTCGGGCAAGTCAAATACTTTGTGCCATTCGTCCTTCTCAGGGTCGTACTTCTGTACTATTTCCACCATGCAGCGATTGTTCCATGAGTAGCCACCCACCACATAGATTTTATTCTCAAATACGGCCACGCCGACGTCGCTCTGACCTCGTAACATGGCCGCAATAGGTGTCCACAAGTCGAGGGCAGGGGAGTAATATTCGCAGCTGAGCACGTCGTCATAGTCGCTGGTGCCACGGAAATGATTGCCCCCGATCACGTACAGACGGTCGCCCACCGTGCACATGCAGTGAAGGCCACGCACTGTGGTCATGGGTGCTTTCTGAGTCCATTTATCTGCATCCGGGTCGAAGCACATCAGCTCCTTCTGAAAAGTGTCATGAGTGATTCCCCCTGCAGCAAGAAAGAAAAAAAGAGCAGGAAAATTAGCCTCAACATTGATCAATTTGAGGGAGGAAAGCACTTTGTGGACTTGTCAATCAGATCGTTAAGTCATTCATCCATGTCGCCATTCTTCATTTATCTAGGCCATGCAGAGCACCAGCCACAACACTGGAATAGTCTTATTTATTTCTGTAGCCGTGTGAAAAACAAGAATGTACACAAGGCTTGACATTTCTAAAATTCATTTCTCCATGATCCTCATATCTGAAACTAATTCAACCACCAGTATGCAGATTAAACCCATTTTATTCAAACCAGACTGCTATCAGTAGTTGTTCAGCCTCTTTCCCTACAGAGTGAAATAACGCTGATTATGAGCAAGCGGTACAAAGAGAAACACCATTACAAAGCCTCTGTTAACATATGCACAAACAGACTGTAGACGCCGGGACACAAAAAAGCTGGGGAAAAGTGGGGAGGAAAAAAAAAAAATTAAAAAGAAAAAAAAAACAGGACATGTCTACAGGGAAGGCTTAAAATAAAGAGGAACACAATCCCAGCATGCATTTGGGTGGAAGCCAACCCACCCCTCCCCCCGAGGCAGAGTGACTGGGAGCAAATGCAGTGAAGATTTGCAGAGCACGCCGTATACAGGCAGAATCCCTCTTTTGCTGCTGCCCAGTGATCGTGTCCTCGGTTCATTGTTGAGGCCTAAGCTGTGTATTCAGCTGCCACCGCTCAGGTCTGTGATGCTGCACCTCTTTAAGTGATCAAATGCAAAGATTGTCCAACTACTCATTTACTTTATCAAAGAATTACACGGAACAAGTCTTCCATTTAAATAATGACAAGAGAACAAGTGCTGGAGTCAAAGTGGGGTCCTTGTGATTCTTCCCTATGGGGCCCTGCTGCTGCTTTGATTTAGTTCAAGAGCTTTGCCCTTTCCCTGATACAACGATGTCTGATCAGTATCCCGGTATCTCAATGTCTAATCAGGGCCATTAGTGGGGCATGATGAGCAGAAAGGTTTTAGCCAAAATGGTCTTCGAGAAAGGCCAAAAGTCTCTGCCCTTCAGTTGACAGCACAGGACATACTGTTATGGTTTTTTAAATTATTATTATTCCACATATACCCATATGTTTCTATTTCAAAACATATCCCTGTGCAGCCATGTGGATACAAAAGAAATGCACAGTCGGTCTGTATGACCAGTGACCTGGTTGAATCAGTGCAGTCACACGTGGGACTGAAAGAAAAGATGACGAAGAGACACTGAGGTCAAACAAAAAGAGGGAGCTCAGCACTTTCTACAAATATCCCGTAATGATCGAGAGTGTTTGGAGTCGAGGATAATATTGCCCACTAATGATCAGTGTTCATCTCTGATGTTAAATCCCACAAGGACGCACAACCAAGCTACAGAATTGATCAGTTTAACCATAGGGAACATATGGATCGACATTAACATACAGGGAGCTCTGCATGAATGATGAAAGCAACTGCAAAGACTTGGATTTGATTTTCATGCACATGCATGTTCACACATGCACCACCACCAGTGGAAGATTCTGGGTATGAGAAGTCTTCTTTCTACTGGAAGTACTACACTACGACATCTCAGGACACGGCACAGGAGGCAGGATGTGATGCAAAAACCATGGTGGAGAAATCACAGAGCTCTGTTTACAGCACTATTAAGAAGAACCAATAAGGTTCCAGCTTATCTGTAATGATTAACATTTTTGTCTCAGTATCTACACATGCATACATAGACAGTATCACATAGCAAGTAAATGCCATCAACAAGTACACATGCTCTTTGTGAAAATCATCTGCTTTATCTTCACAAGGGAATATTCAGGCACTTTTCAGACTGAATATTAAACAGCTGTCAGGATAACCTCAGCACAAAGAAGGGTTCATTTGATGCAAAAAGTCTGCATTCTGACTCACAATGTAAATGAGTGTGATATTTCAAAAGAAGATTACAGAGGGAATAAAAACATTTCAAATGACTGTTTACAAATAAACCATTCAGTCTGTGAGACCCGTATGGAGTCTGATATCTTATTGCAGATTCTTTTTTCCCTCCCCATCAATAAGGTGATTAACTATGGAAGCCCAAATGAATCATAATTAATTAAATAAATACAAAATTTCAAAATAAATTTCATTTTAATAAATAAACGACAAATATGTAATATGAACATGAAATTGTACAATTGGGTAACATTATTGTGAAATATATTTCATTATTCTTTAATATCTACTTTTTATCATTAAATATTTCATGATAATTATTT
>JAPMNP010641297.1:0-10313 GCA_029874935.1 Atherina boyeri | reverse complement strand
ATTTGCTTAGCAATACAGGAACGCCAAAGTCTGGGTTCACTGATTGTTTTTGTTTGTTTGTTTGTTTTTGTTTTTTAGTATTTCATTTTATTATTTAATTTATTCATTTATCTATTTTACTGATTATTCAGTAACTGGTCCTCTTAACACCAGGTGTTTACACCAAACCCCACATGAAATAGAGGCTAGGAAATTCTGGGTCTGCATTTTAGTCTGTAAAAACAGAAACTGAAACTTTTTAGAAAGCTTGACACTGACAAGTTTCTATCATGGTGAGTTTTTATCGGTTAATTTGTGTTCTTCTCTGAGTGTCACCTGACCATCCACAAAATAAAACAAATGTGTTTAACCAAACTTTAACCAAGTTCCTTCTGTGCTTGAGCTGTTTTATTCTGCAGATATGATCCCAAGACTCTTAAAAAAGTGAAATTCAGGCTCCGGTTTTATAAATTCAGATATGAATAAGCTGAATTATTGATTAAAGGTAGTGTAATAGAGAAGAAAATCATCACAAGTGATAGTGAAAAATAAGAACTATCAAATCTTTTATTTTCCTTTTACACATCTTGCATTGGACTTTTCTGTCTTTTAATGAATACATTGTCTAACATCTTTAATTTTGAATCAGGACTAATCAAATTTATAATAATTTGCTACCAAATTATTGAACAGTCATGCTTAAGTTTATTTGAGCCATCTGAATGCAAAGCAGGATCTTGAACGATACAAGAGAAGGTATATTATAAACCACTCGTGCAGCACAGCAAAGAATTTCTGCTTTTTTCTCTCTTGTTCTGTAATTAATGTTCTTCAGGGAATGTGTAAATATAGTTGCTTAGTCTTTTAGCCAATTATGCAGAACAAAGACGGCGGATGTCAGCAGAATTCTCGGTGCTTTGGGAGCTCCCAGCACAACCAGGACTGACCTTCAGGCTTTCACTTCTTTGCTGCGCCTTATCAGCCAACATTACTTTGTTACTGTCTTCTAGCCTCACAGCAGTCTTCCAAGGACAGTTCAGAGTATGAATATTGTCAGAGACTAATTTTAATTTCTTTCCAGCATAATTACCTCACCAAATAAAGTCTGTGACCTATCAAACAATTTGTCTGTCTTAATACCTTTGCATGTACATGATTATGGTCAGAGATAGCTATTACTCCTCTTGCTATCAAGTCAATTTAATGTATTTAGCCCATAGCCCATTGCCTCAGTCATCATTGTTGGATGATTTGGATTAAATGTGGATCTTGATAAGGCACAGAGGGTTTTCCAGTCCTGGCTGATAAGGCAGCATTTCTCTAAATTACATCCAGAAATCACCAGATAAAAAGTTTCATTTGGACGTTTTCTTTGCACGCTATTTCTGCCTTATATTTCTCCAATTCATTAAAGCCAGACAGTTCATTTGATATTTAGAAGTTGACATGATTTCATTCAAATCTATCCTAGCTCAAAAAGTCACAAAGCCAAGATACAAAAACACCCCCCACTGAAAATTTTGATGGGATTTCCTTATGCCCTCCATATCGGTGGAAACATGTAATTAGAATAAATAAAAGAAACAACAACAACAACAAAGAACAGTATCAGTCTGGGTTGAATTATATTCAAATGATAATAAGTCAGTGCCACGTGGCGCTTTTCAAATACAAAACAATGAAACCAATCAGTTAGTTACTTTAAAACCATTACTTCAAATGTACACTGCACATTACATTGTTTGTTTCTAGCTTTAGCTCATTTTTGGACAGTTTTCCCCCAAAAAGCAACTTTCAACAGATATAGCAGCTTTTAGAAGAAACATCAGCATTGGAAGAGAGGTCTCTCTTCTGCTACAAAAACATTTTCCTCAGCTTCCACTCCATTTTGGCGGAGGCAGAAAGAAGCTGAGGAATCCCATTAGCTTCTGTCACATGTGAAATGTTGTCTTTGTGGTCTTTAAGGCTCTGTGAGTGAAAAAGTGACAATCTTTCATTTCTAACTTCTCTTCAAGTGATTGCTAAACATATTAGTGTATATATAGATATAATCACAGCACAGCCACTGTCTTCAGCTTAAATGGGTGGGAGATTTTTTTTACAGTTGATGCTGTGGTTATATTTTATCAAAGCAGAGCAGCAGCCTATAAATGTCTCAGAAATGATTGTGGGTTAACATGGACTAAGTGCAGTTTAGTCACAATTTTGGGCCCGTTTTAATGCCAGAGACAACAGAAAAAGGAGAAATAATGGCAAGTGTTTTATTGGGAATTTGGCTGCAATAGTGTTAGTACAGCAGAGACTAGATGAAATCAAAAATAAAGGGCTGACACAAGGAAGAATGCAACATTGTGATGATGTAATGGAAAATTCAAATCAATGATGTCATCTATGATGACATTTGAACACTTTTTCCACACATGAACCCCACAAATCTTGACGTGAAAGTTCAGACAGTTTGGTCTGGTCTTTATTCCCAGTTGCTGTTCACATACAGTAAGCACATTACAGAGGGAGACGTTCTGCTGGAGATGAGTTCACCCAGCTGGAAATGCAGGGAGGGGTACGGGGAAATGACGCACAGGAAGTAGCACGTGATGCAGAAATGCGACATCCACCCATACTTCACACTAGGATTTGCCAGATATGGTCAAGTAAAAGAGACGTGCTATTATTCTAGAAACCTTCCCCTAATTGTGTCATCTTCCATGTGTACAACCCAATAAAGGATTTTCAAGGTTAACCTAGAGAGACTGTTGGAAATGTTTGGTGATGTTGCGCTCCCTTGCCTATCTATGACAGCCAAGAGGACGAACGACACATCTTAAGGACTGGTTTGTGAGATAATAAGCTGGCACTTGGGTCAAGTGGCTGACGAAGAGGTGAAAACTATCTTTCATTTGCTCAGTGTCTTTTCTGGCTTAATTCCATCGTTCTGCTCAACATGTAAAGGAGGCAGCCACATCTCCACTACCCATCTGTGTTTATCCAAACATACAACTCTAAACTGAACTGACTGAGCATTTTCTTCCAAGTTTGTCTTTGTCCTAGTCTTTTATGTTTCCTTAACTTATTGCTCATTTACTGTACAGCTACAAGCTTCAGCTTATATGCTTACACATTAAAAATCAAGTTTTCAGCCATGACAGAAGCGCTCACACTAGAAGTACGCAAGAAACCCCTTTTCAAAAAGGTTAATTGTCTCAACAATATTGATGAGGAAAGATAGACGGCAATATTTTAGTTCTGTTGTAATTGGAAAATAGGTAATGCAGAAAAATGAACACATAGAGCTGCAGATTGGTTGAATGATGTAGATTACACCTAGTCTGTCTACAATAAGGTTCAGCTTCGTAGGGTGAGGTTGTGGAATAATTTGATGTTTCATGACATTTATTTTAACAATAGTAAATGGAAGATTATGACTGCTTGAGCTACGATGCTGCTAATGAGAATTTATGGCATGCCAGATATCAACTTGTCCACAGATGCTCCCAAAACAAGAAATATATCACAAGAAAATATACTGTAATTTTTTTCTAATATGGTGCTTTTTAAAAAAAAGACAAAAAACAAATATAGCATCATTACTCAAATGAAAAGTTTCAACTGAAACCTGGCTGTTAACTACAATATTTTACCATAAAAAAGTCAAAAACTCCTTCAAACAAAGAAAAATCACAACAAAGATCATTTATAAAAACTACCGTGACCCTTTTGTATCTTTCAGAAGTTTTATACTTTTGAAAGATAAACTAGGAATGGCGTGCATATGTGCATTTGAAATTTAATGTGATAGTGTCAGTTAGGCAACCATGCTGTATTTTTAGTGTAAAGTAAAAACAGTGAAACATGTTTTATCATAAAAAACCTGATGTACAAGGCCGTTTTCTACATGGATTCATTTGAAAAGTCTGTTTTGAACATCTTAAAAGATAACTGGATGAAGCATCTTTCACCATCTTCCATGAAATAACTTCACCTACAGAGATCATCAGAACTATACAAGCACAGCCGGACACGGAACAGTATGCATCATTGACTATCATATCACCTATATAATTATCCTGTTAGTAAATATAGTTTAAACATTTGTGTTTTGGCCACAACGGATAACTTGGACTCTAACCAGATGGATTTTCTTACAATATCAATCTTGGACAATCCCTACAGTCTAACTCTACACAGCAAGGCAAACCCAAACCAATCTTTTATAATATAACCAATGAGTTTTAGTGTTCAGCGACAATGAAAATACATCTAAAGATTGGAATTACAAGACTGGCATGGAACAATCTCCTGATTGTTTGCCCTACCACCACTAATGTTACTACTCTTTCTAAGGAACCAGTGCATTCTTTCCCAGCTTATCACATATTGCTTGGTCAAGAGCCCTTCCTGTCTGTTTTTAAAATCACAAGGTAAACCTTTATGGTGGTTTTCTGATGCATAGCGAACTGCTCTACATCTGCATATTGTTAGGGTTCCCTCTGTGCAGTAGGTGATGCATCACCTGCACTAATAATAAACAGCATGGAAACGTCCTTCTGGAGTGCTTTATTATGAACCAACAGAGCACATATAAGGACAAAGTGGAAGAATGACCCCCATTTCTTATGAATATTTGTGTTCATATTTTTATATATATATATATATATATATATATATATATATATATAGCCGTAGTGTCATTAATATATCCTTTTCAGTGGCAAAATCCAAACTTTACTAAGTCAATAAATTTAATGTTTTTTTTAAAATCATTATTTGTTTCTTGTGCCTTGGTTCTCTTTCAGTGAACTGGTTTAGAAATGCTGCTTGTCCCTCGGGATCATTACTGAAAATATTTCTTATTACAGTTATTTACCTGAGAGCTGTTGTGTTCTTCATTCGGTCAATTCTATTTCCACAATAAATTATGATAAAGAAGTTTTCTGTCATTCAAATTATTAAAAAAAGAAAAGAAAGGAAATAAAAACATATTGATCTTGGAATGTTTTTTCTCTTCTTTTGTTCTTTATTTTTCCTTTTTTGTTCAGTCTAATTGTGTTTTGGATACAACTTATCCAGCTTACAAAAAGTCTTAGAGTGCCCATATAAAACACTTTTTGTAGTACCGCATTAAAATCTTTTCAGTCTAGCCACGATGTGTTACTGAGAAACCCTTTCTGCTTAGAAAGGCAATCTGACTTCAGACACTTCCACTTAGCTTTGATGCCAAGTTTCCCTTTAAAACTCTGATGTGTAGATCAAATCCACCCGAATGTCATCTGAACGCTACTTCAGTGGAAGCGATACAACTCAAGGAAATTAGACCTGCTGTACAAAGGAGCAAAGCTTTGGCAACAACAACGCACACCCTATGATGAGGACATTTTTGTCAATTGGAACCAAGTGGACCCTTCTCGTAAATGGAACAAGCACAATAGTTCTGGTGTTACTTATAAGATGCATCCACATCTGTTTTTTGTATGACATGTTTATGCTGACGTTTGCATTATTTACAAGGAGAAAGTGATTGGATTTGCATAATAAGTATAGCTGTACTATTTTACCATCTGGACTTTTTTCCCCCACAAAATCAAGATGACAGTAGTTAGAATGTTTGTTTTTTTGTTGTTTTTTCTCAATCAGAATATTATACATATATAATATCTAATTTCATATTTCACAGTTTAATAAGGGTGAGCCACACACTGCTTGGATGTGGATCAGTCAAGAGATGGATCTTGTCTTTTGTATCACTTCTTGTCTCTGAATTGTTCCATTTCCAATTAATCTTCTTGATAAAATATGATCCAACCACAATGTCAAAGCGTCAATGAGCACTCGTGCAGATTCCCTCTACAGTGCCCATAAAAAAGTGCTGTGACCTGTAATGAAAAATCCGACAAGGCACCCGGAGGTGTGGCTCATTGCCTACAGGATGTCTGAAAAATGGGTCACACATGTGGAAAGACTGATCAGTGTGGCTTACTTAAAGAAAATAAAAGGAATCATATTTTCTAATGTATGCACAAGGACGTGACTCTCTTGGTGCTGATGGGACAGCATTGGGGGTAGGGAGCTTTAATGGCTTTGTTTAATTAGATTTAATCTTGGTTGCATCCAACATAAGGGGAAGGAGGGGGTATGAAGGAGCTGTCCAAACAAAGTGAACATTCATCAGTGTTGCCAATCACACCGGACGTGATTAAGTTACACACACTGCAGCCGCAGTGCTGGGGTTAACGTTACATTGGCCGCCAAGGCAAACATAAGCATGCTGCTCTCACAGGCGCAAAGGTCAGAAGGTGTTGGGCTCTGTTTTTACATGAATACCCAAAGAGGTCACATTAACATGAGTATTATATTCAGGGTAAATTATCATAACTAAGTGTCTTAGCCAAGAAAATGTTAAATATTGCAAAGATTATTGAGGTGACTGTTAAGGTCAATAAAAACTGAAGTGAAACTTTAAACCAAGATTAAAGTTATTTACATACTGCATAGTCATTGGTCTGGATGGAACATTTTGAGTTTAAATCAAATGTGTAATTTCAGTGAAAATGAAAACTTTAATCAATATAAGAAATAACACTGCATCCACTTTAATCAAGCATTCAAATCAGGAAAAGAAGTGTCTTCTCTGTATTCATACTATGTTGGATTCTTGTGTCTGTCATGAGGAAATTTGAGGAGCCAAACCCAAACCAAATAGTCTTCTCCTTCCAGTTGTATCAAGAGTAAACAGGAAGCGTGTGGCATGTCATAAGTGGGGGATGGGAGGCAAGAGCTTTGAGGGAAAGCATAAATGAGGCAAGAAAGGGGGAAAAAAAGTTGTTTGGCACAGAGTTCCTTTCAATTTCAAAAAGCAGAAACAACAATAAAGGTTAAGGTGGAAAAGACGACAGGAATTGAAACGCCACAGCCACAAGGAACACTATGATTGACAGCGTTCGGCATTCCTGTGTGTTTAAAGAATTGTTCTACAAAGAGGAAGACCGAAACATGATGTGCAACATTTTGTCGCCGATCAGGCTGACATATGACACTGAAACAGCCTCTTGTCTTAAGCAAACAAATCATATTTGCAACAACCAAAAATCATTAGTGAATACAACTGAAAAGAAGAGTTATCTTTTTTCTTTTTTTTTTGACAGCATTTAGCTGTAGTGTTACAAATCGTCTTGACCCTCCTCAGATCTGCAACTTGTTGGAAGGCACTTAAATGATCAGCAGTGCATACTATGCAGAAAAAAACCCAAAGAACCCAGGCTGCCAGCCTCTCATCACTTGGCACAGACACACCATGCAAATTTCATGACCACAGCATGTATCTGCTGCCAATTCTTTGCTTTGAGTCGGATTCAATGTACACCCACAAAGGCCTGGGGCATTCATCTTTTATAATGCTGTTTTTTGTCTCTATTTGACGCGCTCAATAAAAGATTTAGGGAGATGCTCAGTCCTATGGGTCTAGTCAGGTAGACACTGCAACTGCTGCTGATGTGGTGATGAAACTGGCAGTGGAGGGATGGAAGGAGGAAGGGTGCAGACTGACAAGCAGACTGACAACCATAGCTGCTAATGTAGCAGAGAGGGAGGTGCTGATGGCCTGTTGCCAAGGTGACACGGGCCAGCCGGGTTCTGTCTCATTTGCAGATGCAAACTAGACCTCGCAGCTCCTAAAGGCACATGCTAAGCCTCCTCTGGAGACACAAACTGAGCTTCTTCCTCCTCAGAGAACAGCTCCTGCATGCACCTGAGCTGAGAGGAGAGACGGTGTGCAACCATTTATTTGCTTTTCACGTTTGCTTGTGATGTGCCTCCTTTGTGCCCCGTCTGCTCCTTTGGGAAAGAAGGATTGCTTATAGTTTCCTTGTGTCCAACAACCCCCACAATGACATCTTCCCTCCTTGTATCCTCTCCCATTCCATTGATTCTCTGTGTTGAATTGGCCTTTTCAGTGAGGGGGATGGATAGCAGCGTGCGCTGTTGAATAACAGCCCTCAGCCGACGCAGCACTCCACCCCAGAGACAACAAAAAAAGCAGACTCCTTTGTTTGGCTGGAGGTAAACAGCTGGGAACAGATGATGCTGGACGGAGTGATTTACGTGGCCACAGCCACCGTGGTGACACGGTTTTGTTGTTATAGGGACAAACAGATGAAGGGAGGGGGAGGGAGAAGTGAAATGCAAAGAGGCAGACAGTAGTTTAAGTCAAGAAGGAAAAAGAAATAAAGAGCGGTTTGGATATTTGTGTGGGTCTGATATCACCTCTGAGGACCAAAGTACGTAACAATCGAGGAATCACGTCATATAGTTTTGACATCAGATAGCCAAACATTCAACGCCCTGAAAATTAGAGGAAAAATGCTACACACAGATGATATGACAGAGCACAACAAATCTCTCGTTTTTCATCTTTAATTTTAATAACCTGCTACTAGTCTGCAGGGAATAATTATTATATGCTGTACTGTAATAATTTGGAGGGACAGCACAAAACAACCATAATGAAACTGCCATTAACAAGTGTGGCTGACTCACACTTATGAGAAACACCACA
The DNA here is from genome assembly GCA_029874935.1 of Atherina boyeri. Taxonomy (NCBI): domain Eukaryota; kingdom Metazoa; phylum Chordata; class Actinopteri; order Atheriniformes; family Atherinidae; genus Atherina; species Atherina boyeri. The sequence continues at coordinate 1,783 of JAPMNP010641297.1, read as the reverse complement.
TATGCCGCACAGACCAAATCCTGAATGGTTAAATGGTCATGAATAATTAGGGCATTCTCTCACTGAGCAGATGTCTCTTTCTGCTGAGCGCTTCTTCTCACAAGAATGAACGGCAGGAAAAGATAAGCCGGGTGGAGAAACAGAGATGTGATTTTATTGGATAGAAGAAGAGAGGAGAGGAAGCTTGGATGCTGCGGCCTGTAATACAATATAACATGTGCACACAATCACACGCGTGCATATATAACAGCAAGTCTCAATGCCTCGAGCCCCCTGACCCTCCCCCAAAACACATAAGTACACTGCACGAACATTATTTATGAGCATTCCCACTTGAAGCCCTTAAGTCTGGAGAGACTATACTGGCAAGGCTTCCCTCAGCTACATATCAGAGTGTCAGTGAAGCTATAAATTACACACTTTACCATTCAAATATTGATACGGTAATCACCATCTCTCTGGTAGAGGTGATCATTTTTTCCCCCACTTCATGGTGAAACTCCAAGCATGACTCCACCTCTTTTGGTAATACTTGTCCCCAATTCAGTCTTTATTTGTTTCCTGACATGTGGCTGTTGCCTCACACAGCTATGTTATGTAGTTGTCCCTTTTTTTTTCTCTCCTCTTGTCCTGTCGAAGCAAGCAGAATGATGATCTGTATGCTATGTTGTCCCGAGCAGATTTTGCTTTGCCAAGAGGAGCTTTATGAGTGATAAGGCTCCCCTTGATTGATAAAGTTAAGTTTATTTCATTTTATTTTTAATACTTATCTGTAAATGAGCTTTTACATAATATTGCCATGTATTTGTCCCTTAAATAGAGGAAATTGTTTTATCGAGATCACAGAAAGGGAAAATAAACTCCTTTTGAATGGAAATTAAGTAGAAGGAGTTTAGTCGAGGAGATCATTCACAATAATTTTTTTTATCCATATTTTGTTGGTTTATGACAACTGTAAACATTGTTTCTTTATGTTTGATTTGCCTCTTTATTCTGCTGTCAGTTGTTATTTTAGTGCTCAACAAATGCTACTCACTTCAGCATCCAGCCTTGTTTCCCCAGCGTGTACATTCACTCCTCTTTTAGATTATGTCAACAAAGTAAGTCTGGTACTATATATGTATATATACTGAGGAGAGAGATTACTGATACGATGCAGGTGTGAAAGGAAAACATGAGGATGAAATAGTTTCATAATGCGACAGGAAATAAAGCCAAAGTATGAGACATTAAGGCTCTATGATGGACTGTTGACCTGTCCAGGATGTATCCTGACCTGTTCCTTGTAGATGCTGGGGGGCATCATGGACAATGATGTGTTTATAATCATGTGTCCCCAGGCTCCTGAAAATATACCTATGCCTGCACAGGCACTTCATACACTTACTTAGCAACTTTTATATTTCTTGGTTCCATACAATTGTTCTATACTATCTTGTTCTATATAAAAAAAATGGCAAGTTGTTGGAAGATGAAGGAAAGTTATTACACCCATCCAAGAACAACAAGAAATTTTTGTTTTTCATATGGATTGTGTGTTTAATTAGTAAAATTTGGAAATGCCAGATAGCATTTATCTCTTTCTTGTTGTTTCTTGACTTCTTGGTGTGCCAGGACTGACTTTTCCAATTTTTACTCTAAACATATTGATTTTAAAGGTACTGTATGTAAGATTCTGGCCGAAACTGGTACTGCAATTATGTGAAGCCGTAGCCTATGTAATAAATTGTTAAAAATGGCCAAAATAGGTCAACAAAAATATACACAGAAGTTCTGGATACTT
>JAPMNP010641292.1:0-10226 GCA_029874935.1 Atherina boyeri | reverse complement strand
GTGTGTGTGTGTGTGTGTGTGTGTGTGTGTGTGTGTGTGTGTGTGTGTGTGTGTGTGTGTGTGTGTGAGAGCAGGTAACAGGGGAAGCTAACGAGACTCAGATCTGCGAGGCACTGCGGCGATACAGTGAGAGGGAGGGTTTTGTGAGGGAGGCTCTATTTCATCTGTTCAGCCTGACCCATGTCATGGAAAAGCCAAGGCCTGACATCCTAAAGGTAAACTCATGTTGTTGTTTTTCTCTATTTCCATCAAGGCAGCTTTTGTTTTCTCAATAATCTCTTAGAAAACAATACCATTAATGTCTCATAATATTTTTTTTTTATTATTATTTTTCTAGCTGGTGGTTTTAGGTATGAAGAATCACCCAGCGACTCTAAATGTCCAGCTGGCAGCTAGTGCGTGTGTGTTCAACCTGACGAAGCAGGACCTAGCAGCAGGAATGCCAGTTCGACTGCTGAGTACCGTTACTCAGCTTCTACTGGAGGCCATGAGGACTTTCGCCAACCACCAGCAGGTAACTTCAGACCTGCACTGCTCTTGCTCAGTAATATATATTTATTAGGGATGTGACTCTTACAACAACTCACGATTTGATTTTGGTTCCGATTCTTGGGGGTGACTATTCGATTCAGAATCGATTCTCAATTCATAATTTACAATGCTTCCCTTTTTTGTTTTCTTATGAGATAAAAACAATTATAAAATGGTACAGGGCTAAAGTCATCTTCACTTTCTTTTGAATAAGATTTTCCTGTTTCATATTGCATCTCAATTCTTGGATCTTAAAATTTTCTTAAATTTTTTTTCTTTTTTCCCCGCACCCCTTTTAGTTGAATAGAGCTGATTGGAAAATTACGTTAAGTCATTATCGACCGATATTTTTCAAATCTCATAACAATAACTACTTTGTTTTCTTCTCCTATAGCTGCAGAAAAACTGCCTACTGTCTCTGTGCAGCGATCGCATTTTGCAAGAGGTTCCATTCAACAGGTGAAAAACATATTTTGTTTCATAAACACTACTGTCCTTTCTTTATGTACCTGTAACAAATAAAGAAATGACTAAAAGTACAAAATCCTATCTATAAATGTGTCTCAATATGATGAATAATTTCCACGCTTTTGTCAAAGGCATGATTTAAAATACTATTTCTTTTCCTTGCCTTGTCAGGTTTGAAGCCGCTAAACTGGTGATGCAGTGGCTCTGCAACCATGAAGACCAGAACATGCAGAGAATGGCTGTTGCTATTATTTCCATACTGGCTGCTAAGGTTTGTTTGGTGTTTTGTTTAAGATTAGCTTGTATCCATTGATTTTAAAGGCAGGGTCCATGATGTTTTTCTAGATAATTTTTACAATATTGATTGAATTTCTGTTCAACACTCAGTTGTAACCAATCAATTAGATGATCTATCACAAAAATAAAATAACGAGTCACCTGGTGAGCGTACAGGACTGGAGAAACACCATCCAATCATTTGACAGTCCCGTTTAAATGATTTGAATGGTGACATGGTGATAAACATTTGGCATTGGTCCCTCCCCCTCCCCCAGACGTATCCAAAATGTGCGTTCCTGTACTCTGGAGGTGTGGTTTCGGGGATAAGTCTGAAGAAAGGGGTTCGGACTTCTGAATTGTATTTTCTCAAAATTTAGCTTGCTCAAGACGTTTTTCCAGAAACCTGCACACTACCTTTAAATAATCTGTAGGGTCATTGGAAAACTCTTTTGCTCGTTACAGTTGTCGACAGAGCAGACAGCCCAGCTGGGAGCAGAGCTGTTCATAGTGAAGGTATGTTTGTATAATTTGTCCTTTAACTGATGAATGTGCCAGGAAAAAAAAGGGGAATTTTCGGCATGAATACTAACTCTCTCTCTGGCTGCAGCAACTTCTCCATATTGTGCGACAGAAGGCAACTCAGGGAGTGGTGGACGCAACCCTCAAATTTACACTGAGTGCACTCTGGAACCTCACAGATGAATCGCCTACAACCTGCCGCCATTTTATCGAGAACCAGGGGCTGGATCTGTTCATCAAAGTTCTGGAGGTACACAGAAATATCTACATGAACATGGAGCATAAACAGCCTGTAGCAGAATCCTGAAAATTAATCATCACTCACAACTGTGTGTTTTTGACTTTAAGGCTTTCTGACTCATTGTTGTTTTGTAATTTTACATTCCCTGCTACCCACCATCTCTACAGTCTTTCCCCAATGAATCCTCCATTCAGCAGAAGGTTCTTGGTCTTCTGGTGAGTTTACTGCTTCTTTATTTTTTTTTTTCTACCTTGAATGTTGGCTGGAGTAAAGACATTTGCACATCCGGATTGCTTCTTTCCTATTTTCTGTACAGAACAACATAGCAGAGGTTGGGGAGCTACACGGAGAGCTGATGGTGCAGGGCTTTCTGGATCATATCAGCACTCTGCTGCACAGCCCGGAGGTGGAGGTCAGCTACTTTGCAGCGGGCATCCTTGCACATCTGACGTCACGAGGGGAGGAGGCCTGGACACTCAGCCCCAGTCTTCGGTCCTCGCTGCTTGAGCAGCTGGTAGGAACAAACACAGAACTGCTCACAACTCGTTTACATCAACACTCAGTGATTTTAATAGTTGTGTTGAGCGTAATTCATTTGTGTGTGTCTCTAGCATGCCGTCATTATGAAGTGGCCTCCGCCAGAGAGTGAAATGGTGGCCTACAGGTGAGATGAAAGTTGCACATGAGTATTATAAAGAAAAAAAAAATTAAAATCTTAAACTGTATCTAAGATTTGTATGTGCTGTCATCTTTATTGATAAAACTGGAGGCTGTAATAAATCGATGAAGTGATGAAGCTTGAAGTTAAGGCCCTAAAATGCCCTCAAAACATGAGAATTTCTAAGCGGTGTCAATGAGTTTGTGCCAAAATGGAAGATAATACAAATTAACATTTTAAACCCTGTCATGCAGTTGTAGGTTGCAATCCAAAATAACTGACACTGAGGTGAAAAGATCAAATATATTGTCTGTCTCCCTCTTTAGGTCATTTAACCCATTCTTTCCTCTACTGGAGTGTTTTCATACCCCTGGTGTCCAGTTATGGGCAGCCTGGGCCATGCAACACGTGTGCAGCAAGAATGGTAAGACACACATATGTGCATATATAATGCACATATATTGTTACTTTAGTCTAGGTGATGGTTTGCTCTTTAGATGTACCGCGATTCAGACGTGGACGATTTGGAATCGATGTACAAATAGTAAAAAAAATCTTCTTTTTTTAAACCATTAATTAATAACTGTGAGAGAAGCTGATTTTAAGCACCATCGTATGTTACCTTTGGGATCGTGGCTCAAAAAGTTTTAGAACCACTGGACTATAGGATCATTGAATTTCCACATAACTCAGAAAAGACAAAATGAATCTTAAACTGTGTATAATCTTTTCTTACCAAGGATTTACGTTCATAGTCAGTCATTGAGAGCAAGGTCTTTCACGCTATGTTGCGCAGCCATGATACAATATCCCATCTCAAAGATATTTACAATAAATTCACAAAAGCCATGCTGCTCAGTGAACCATAAACTGTTTTATTTGACTATAGGGTTACACTGCTAATAGTAAATAGCAGTATAATGTTGGGTAGATGTCTACTATTTGTTTGTGATTCAGAATATGCTGAACTTTGTAGTTATTTACTTCCAGAATGCTGCCACAGGCACATTTTCCCTGATGTTTTTTGCAATACTGGGATATATGCTGGCATATTCAACCTTGCCAAATCGCTTCCATTTATTAGATCAAAACAGATTTTGGAAGTAAATTCCTTATGTGTGATAACAAATACTTTGCTTGTAAAACTATAAAGGTGTCACACGATAATTGTTTTATAATCATACTGTAGCCCTCTGAATTATAATCGTAATCAAATTGTGATGTGCCTAGAGATTCCCACCCCTACAGTACATACACACCAGTTCATTCCAGCATATCTGTGTGATTTGACAAGAAGTTAACTCACATTTTACCAGTATTGATCAATACTTCTTGAAGCGGAGTAATGATTCAACTTTGAAGATAAGCCTGCACACCTTTTTAAGCTGATTCATTGTCAAAATAAACATTACATTTTGGATTATCCAAGTACACGTGTTGCTCTTAGTGTCACCCATTCAGCAATACATCTGAACCCGTAACAGATGAAAACAAAATCTTATTTCATTCCTAAAAAGCTCAAGGTAGCCATGAGTTGTATATGGAGAAAAGTGTGACTGATTGTTCTGGAAAGTGAAGGCAGTAAAATTTTCCATATGCATGCTGGTTTTTTGTCAATACAAGTACTTCTGTTGAAAATTTTGGGAACCACTCCTCTCCACTGTCTGCAGCTTCCCGCTACTGCAGCATGTTGTTGGAGGAGGGCGGTCTGCAGCAGCTGGAGCATGTTCATGCACACTCACAGACCCACAGCGACGTCAAACTGCTGGCTGAAAGCATTCTGGAGAGCCTGCAACGCCACAGAGCTCGAACAGGTCAACCTGCACACACGAGCCGCCGGCCACCACCACATTAACCCCACAAAGGTAAAAGCTCACACGTAGCAGTCATATTTGCATTCTCTAAATATGACTAAGAACGGTTAAAGAGATTTCATTCTTTAACATCTGTTTCAGAATGATGCTCCCTCCTTAAGAAGAGGACATAAGGCTGGATCCCACCACAGTGAGGGGAGTTGCATACAGGTATGTGTGCGTTTGTGAATGCATATTTTGCACACAAACGCACGCAAATCTCCTAAAGAGTGAAGGACGGAGGCGTCGCAGATCTTTGCACACATTAACTTTATTTATTTCCTTTTGTGTTCATTTCAAAACAAAAATATTTCAGTGTGCGAATCCTTTAATTAAAATCTTAAATTATGATAAGCTATCTGTCTATTAAGCTCAATTTTGAGTATTTTTTTGTGCTTGCTGACTTTGGCATCAAGATTTCTTGTCTTCTTTTGGGGTTTTTTGTATCGAAAACATGCCAGTGCACACTAGGAAATCTCAGACTGGGATTGAACCCCCAACAGCTGAGCTGAGGGCCAGCTCCCTGCTGTGCTCATAATGTTGCCAAGTGCTCTGGTTGTCTGAATTGGTTGATCTTTAAATGTATGCATGACACTGCCGTGAGCTCAAGCATGCTGGTTTGAATGCTTGTAATCATTTTAGGAATGCCTGCTTATATGTTTATAGCAGTGCTCTCTGTTTACGGTACAGGCTTCTGGGTCCGCAAAACTACTGTTGCTCTGCTATTTCCTCAGTCTTTTATCAGCTAATGCCTTTTGATATGATGTGAGAGGGGGTTCAAATGTTCCAAATATTACAGATGAAACCAAGATTATATTAGAAGTTTGAGAATCTCCAGTACATTGGTCTTTGCTGAAAACATCGTGCAGCTCTAAATCAGTCGTGTCAGTGGCAAAAAATCAGCAGCACAGAAAACTCAAGCAGAATTTACACGATACGTTGAGTACCACAGTCTGTTTAGTCTGGGTTAGTGCACAATGCACTCTCCAGGAGGCAGACGGTGGGCAGCATAGTCATGGTAAATATAATGTATTGTGTTGCAACTGTTTTCTCTTTGAGAAATTTGTGTATATATGATGTTTGCTCTGCATCTCAATGTGTCAGTCTTAATGACAGAGAGCACTCTGATGTGAGCATGTGTGTATGTACGTCTGTACAAGTAGCTGCATCTCCAAGAGTGTATGTAATGTGTACATAATAGACAATGAGAGAGAAATAGTTATTGTTCAGAATTGTTTGAATTGGTTGCATGGAAATTATTCTACTGTATGTCATATTTGTTTGTTTTGTTTTAAGAATCATGATAAATTGGAAAATTAGCAGCCATGTTATATTAACCTGTCATATTATCAGGTGTGCTTCTGCTATCCAGAGAAGACACTACCCTAACGCCCACGTTTTCCTTTTTTCCGTTCTTAAGGCCCCGGCTACCATTTTCTATGCAATCAGTACCAACTTCTCTTTACAAACTTTTGATAGGACCGTGATAACAGAGGTAAAGATAGATCAGGGTGACTGGTCAGACGGCTTGATAAAATGATGAGATATATGTAGATGGAAATGAATATAATATATTTGGCTCAAACTACAGTCAGCGAAGCATACCGACATCAAATCATCTTCTCAGTAAATCATGGCCTTACTATTTTCTGAAATTTCTTATGTGAGCTTGCCATTTATGCATGTTCCCCAGATTTATCATCAGTTTGAACAAGGTCAAAGCAGAGTTGATGGTGTTGTGGAAAACTGTGTTTTTTTTCTCCCCAATTAATTAATTTGAGCAAGAAAATGATGTTTTGGATTTAAAAAAAAAAAAAAAAAGAAAATGAGGGGGAAAAAAAAGTCCAGTTTAATTTTTCACAAGAATTTAATTCAAATGGAAAATGCAAAACATCCCAATACTGTATGTCTGCTAAGACTGTGTCATGTTGCTGCTTAGAGTCATGTTTTCATGTTTGGAAATAAAGAATGTACATTGCCATAAATTGGAGATAATTGTGTGGCTTTTCTGTTCAGCCATAAAAAGCAGAATGTAATAAAGTCGAAAGAAAAAAGTAAATATCATTATTATTATTGTGTTGCATCTGATAGAAATCATGTTAATCTCATCCTGACACACAAAAGCAAACAGCCACCACTGACCTTAACTAATGCACTGACACTGGGGAAAATCAATAGATGGTAACCGTCTGGCATGACTTTAGAGAGAGCGTAGAGCATACATGTAGGCATATGAGTGTGGCACATTTATTCTCCAGTGTAGCGTGGAGGTCTCTTCTCGATGAAGGCCGCCATGCCCTCCTGTCTGTCCCGTGTGGGGATGACCTGAAAAGAGATGGGAGAGTGAGCAGTGGGCTGGTGAGGATTTGCTCACAGCTGCCATTACACTTAGCACCAAACCAACTGAATTTAACAGACTTCCACAGGAATTTTAACCCTCTGATGTATGAAATATTTAAAAATGGTGCCACGTTATTTTCCACATTCAATATTATACTTCTACAGAGATGTACAGTGATGCTTTTCTATATTTTTAATATTATTGGACTTTTTATTTCATTTATCTATATTTATTCTATGAAAATATGAATAAAATATGTTCTTTTCTCATAGTTATGTAATATAACATTCTATAAAAATATAGCTGTCTTATTTTCTTGTCCTGTTTATCACTAAGGTACACTTCATAATGACATTGTATTCGATTTTATACTAGATTTATATACTTTACAGTGAGTGGCAGTGTGTTGGATGACTCAGTGAAGTGGCTAATTTGCTAATATACCATCCTGACCCATGCGGATACTGGAAAAGAGCATTTAGATAGGTGTCCACTGTAGTGGACGCTATACATCAAAGGGTTAAGGTTAACAAAGCGGAATCATTCACATCTTTTACATTGACATTTAGGCCAAATTAAAATTCCTGACCCATGAATCTTATATTTGAGTATATTGGAAACATCTCTTACCCGAGCATAACACATCCTCTCTATCGCCATTGCTGAACTAATGTCAACCTGGAAGAGGACAATAAAAGGCACTGCTTTTACTTGTGTAATGAAATTGTAAAAAAAAATAAAAATCACTCATGAGCTTTGATTCACAATGTACCTCAATGCCTCTACTCATTGCCTCCTTTGCCATCTGCAGAGCTATAGGAGCCTGGAAGAAGAAAAGAGCACAACAAGCTGATTACATTAAAGGGACTGTGTGTAAGAATTACTTCCATCTAACGTTGAATTTGTGTATCGAATAAAAAATAATGCCTCTTGCACGTCACCATTTCAAACACGTATTGCAACAACGGTAACCTCCGTGTATCACAAAGCCTCAACAACACTGATTAAATCATGTCATCCATTACTGCAGGGAGTCGATTACTAATTATTGGCCCTGTATGCTCAAAACAACAATAACAACAAACAAACATGTAAGTTCACTATGGTGTTGTTGACTCTACCCAACAGAGATGGAATTGTAGCTTCAACAAGTCATCTCCATGTTGTGTATTTGTTCTGCTCAACCACTTGTAGTTTCAAGATGGCTGACTGTCATGGCGCTTCCCTACCGGCTGACCCGCCCTATATATAGGGCAGCTGCCGACAACCGGTGTGTGAATGCGTGTATGAATGGGTGAATGTTTGCAATGTAAAGCGCTTTGGGGCTGTAGGAGTACGGCTGGAAAGCGCTATATAAGTGCAAAACCATTTACCATATAAACAAACCTAAAATTCTTCACTTAGGAGAATGTGTCAGATTATTTTCAGAGGTCATAATACACCAATGATAACACATTTATAAATGCAGACATGGATTTTGGCCAGTAAACAACAGGAAATGTTACACAATGTCCCTTTAATAACATGTTATACACCATTGCTATATCCATCACCATGAAGTCCCTACTTCTCATAGTCATGGACAGTCTTTATTTGCTGCTGAGTCAAGGAGGGTACTTGAATATCTGGGGATGTTTCACATGATTTGGGGTAAAATAGCAGGAACATCAGCAGTGATGGTCATGAGATTGAAGCTACAGGTCGCAAAAATGATGCAGGGTGAGCTCAGACATCAAATGAATCTGCTCCTTTGGGGTGAGAGGAAGCAGTTCAGGCAATGCCCAGCTAGGTAAATGCCCCAGCACAGATTAAGAATTCACTGGAGAGATTACACATCTCATTTTGCCTGGAAACACTATCAAGGAAAAAAAACTCAAATGTAGCTGAAGGATGGATTTCTGTTCTATCCTAACCCTATCATCATATCTCCACCTCACTCTCATTCACTCCAATCTGTCGTCTGTCACTCAATCCACACTTGTTTGAGCATTTGCTATGAATGTGTGTGCTGTGCTATTTGTGGTCCACTTCCCCACTTGACTGCCACTCGGGCCCGGCCAACTGTGAGCATCTGAACTGGAGTGAAAGATATCTGGAGTGACAGAGGCCTGGAGAGAGAGAGGAGAAAAGCAAGGGGAAGGTGGGAAGAGAACACCAGGATGGATGAAAAGAGGCAGACAAGAAGCAGACGAGATGGGGAAGAGAGCAGATGCCTGCCTGAAGGTAGAGAGACGATGCATAAGCATCGAAGCCGCGGTAGAATGAGAAAAGTGAGTGTTCACATCCTAACCTGGGGCAGTATCTCTCTGGCCAGGCTGAGCGCCTCTTGGTAGGCAGCATCGCCCGTCTGGTTCTGCTCTACAGCTCTGTTTACCAGCCCCATCTCCAGAGCTGTCTGCCCCCCCAAACGCCTACCTGATAAAAGACAATGAGACAGAGAGATACACAAAGCCCTTATGTTATCTGCACCCTTTCACCACCCGTCAGCGTTTCTGTATCACCACCTGTGAATATGAGCTCCTTGGCCAGGGTGATGCCAACCATCCGCGGCAGCCGCTGACTGCCCCCTGCAGGAAAAACCACGTCAAGGTGAACTCTCACAGCTGCTTCGTCTTTCGACCCAGAGAATCAATACAGTCCAGGGTCACTTCTGTGACCTCCGTTTGTCTTACCGGCCCCCGGGAGCAGCCCTCGTGTCGTCTCAATCAGACCCATCTGTGCAGAATGTGCTGAAACACACACACACACGGAGAGAAAAGACAGTTGAAGGTTACTGCTGCTGAGTGTCATTAAGCACAGGAAGGCGCAAAGTCTGACGGATGCTTCTGTCAGAGCAGCCGAAGCAAACACCTGCTCACCTAGCCCGTCCAGGTTGGACCAATCAGCGAGCTGCCACGCCTAACACAACCAATCTCACGCTGAATCATCTGCACAAACAGCTGGGCAGATGGCTATCATTAGCCCCAATGCTCATCAGGAGAACATTAATCCCACAGGTGGAAAACACACATCCTTAAAATGTCAGCTTGTCAGGAGGAGGAAAAGATTGATTTCTACCTGACTAATGCTCACTTTTTTTTATATTAAGGCACCCAGTTTAGCTTTTGATATGATCTAAAGCACTGTCTCTTAAATGGGGGTATACATACGTGGAGACTCTTTACATACCCAAAGAATATTTAAAGGTACCATATGTAAGATTCTGGACGAAACTTGTTCTGCAGTCATGTGAAACCGTGGCCTATGTAAGAAATTGCTAAAAAAAAATGGCCAAAAATAGGTCAACAAAAATATACACAGAAGTTCTGGATACTTTAGAACCCTCCACCTCCCCCC
>JAPMNP010641276.1:0-12344 GCA_029874935.1 Atherina boyeri | reverse complement strand
TGGGTTTCATTTAACTTCTGGTTGTGAATTGAGCTTCTCAGAAAAGAGGTTGGCCCTTGTAGGACTGTCGTGTTAGATATCTTGTCTTGGAGAAAGCTTACACTTCCAAGGTGTGTGATGGCAGCTCTGCGTGTCTCGATCTCTATTTTGGGAAACTTTGTTCCATCTCAAAGTTCGCTGCTTCTGAGAAACCCCCCCCTCCTGGTTTTCAGTTCCAATAATGTATTCCAGATGACCAGTTGTCCTACATGGATATTTGTGTGTTCTGTGGTTAGAAAGATTTTGGTAATGCAGTTTCTTCACACGCAACAAGCTAGAGCGAAATGCTGTTGTGGCTGTACGATTTGGATGAAGTGGTTCATTGAATTATTTTTGGTGGAAGAGGGCAGTTCTTTGATAATAGTTTGCCTGCACCGGTCGGAGCTGTAGTTGCAGGTTTAATGCCTGACTTTAAAAGAAGAAAAACAGTAATCATTTTTAAGGTAGCAAGAAAGAAAAATGTTTCCAAGAACGGTTTCATTCATGGTTTGTCAGCGTTTTCAATCTGCAGACTTGGTGTTAAACAGTTGAGCCTTTCAGAAAAATAGCTTTTCAAAATACCCTTTTGCAAGTCCAAATATAATCCCTGCCAGCTCCTTCATCCTTTCATGTCCACACCTGGGCGCAAAGTTCTGAAGGCAAAATAAGTAAAAAAGTAATTCCTGGCTTACCTCATGTCACAGGATATTTGCTTAGTTTCTTGGCCCACCAAACCCTAACTTTAGTGCTCGGCACCTCCTGTTCTTGAATCAGTCTTTTATTAATGCACACCTTTCTACCTTTGAAAGTGTTTCTTTGGTCGTGTACCTCCTTCCTTTTGAAGATCTGAGCAGTGTGTTAGTCAAACACTCAATCAGTCTCAACCAGTTGAAGTCCTATTAGCAGACATCACAGTGGTGTTATATTTTATTCAGCATTACAATTTCATTTCTTGAAGTCTGCTTGTGGGTTGTTGACCAAAGTTGTTTGGACCAAGCGCAGAAGCACAACATGTAATTATCACATATTTGAAATGTACGGCATCTCTTAACAGAAGGCTTGGATTAATTGAAGAAACTATCTGAAAAATTTCAATTTTTGTCATTTCTTTTATTGTTTTAAAGGTATGTCAATCATTCCAGATGAAGGTACACTAAATAAACTAGTGGCTTAACTGATGGTTCGTTCGAAGCCATCACTCTTTTAATCATTACCTTTTGTTGACTGTCGTAATTTCCTCCAGGCTTCTCTTTGCCGGACTTGACGGAGCAGTTTTCCCTCCACGAGACCGCTCCACCCATGCTGACCAGACTGTTGGAAGTTATCGAGAGGAAAGGTGAGCTCACCTGAAAATGCCTCAGATTATCAATCTTTATGTGCGTTTCCACATTGAACTGCTTATGCAACCTGTTTCAAAGAATCAAGAATGACCTATGTTTTATCTGTAGGTCTGGATAACCCCACTTTATATCGAACATTTACTGCTGGTGCTGGACTTGAAGTCCGACAGTATTTTGAAAGTGGTAAGTAGCCTTTTAGAAATGTTGGAATTTTTTGCCCTTGTTTGAAACCTGTAACCTTTTTAGTGGGCGAGACTTGCATACAGAAAAGGAAGTCTCAGAGTGGAAAAAAGAGGGGAGACTTAAAATGACTTCAAGTGTTCATGTGATATTCAAAGCACCAGAAAATTATAGTCATACATTAGTTTCTATGTAAACATTTTGCCTGTGTTGTGTTATACTTCAGATCCTCCCTCGACAGACCTGGATCAGCTGGAACTTCCAGTCCTTTGTGATGGTCTACGTAGGTACCTGCAGGATCTTCCCCAGCCTATCATTCCCACTGCAATACAAGCTCAGATGGTCCTCACTGCTAAAGGTGGGAACGCCGGTACAGATTCAGTGATAATTTATTTACTGTGCAGCTGGCTTAAAACAGAAGTGCTGACATAATGTACCCCTGCCCTGCTGTACATTGAGTACTTTGAACGGAAAACCACAATAGCTCATAAGAACCTTTTTGTTCCTCACTGAGTTTTTTCTTTTTCTTTTTTTTAAAACATCTAGTAGTAAATAAAAACAAACAAACTGCAAAATGTATATTTGTCGTTTGTTGCAGCTTTTTGTTTTGTCTTTGCTTGCAAGAAGCAGTACAAAAAAGAAACGGAGGAAATATTTTCATACCACTTTGCTGTGTAGCTCTGCATTTTCTTGATGTCACATGGCCAGAAACAGGATATCTGTGGTTAATAGGAACTAAAACAAGCCTGAAAGTTTATCTCTTGCATCTCTGAGCAGCCAATCACCTGCTAGCGTACCTTACACTCACTGTCAACCACACAATCTCTGCGGTTTACAAGACTAACTGCACATGACGCCTTTTTCCATCTCTTCATTGTTTGAAGAAAAAGCTTTCATTTTATGCTCCTTTTCAGCTGAGGAAGACCATTTTAATGCATTATCGGTTTTTCACATTACTTTGCCTGACCCTTGGCCGCTCTCATCTTTTTCAACAGAGGTGGTGAACCCTGAGGAATGTGCCCAGCTGCTACGTCGCATTGCCAGCACCCCAAGCCTCCCTCCACAGTACTGGCTAGCTCTCCACTGTCTGCTCAGGCATTTTGCTAGAGTGTGCCAGAACAGCTCCAAGAACCTGCTCAGTGCTAGATCGCTGGGGGAGATCTTCAGCCCTGTACTTTTCAGACAGCAACCCACCAGGTGAGTGCTGGAGCTGAGGCCTCATGCCTCGTTGTTGCACATTCTGGTTTGACAAAGATCGACACTCTGGCAGTAGACAGATAAGTGTGCAGGCTTGGTCATGCAGTGCTGACACACACATGCCCTCAGTCATGCACATTCAGAGCAGCACTCAGAGCGTGCAGTCTGTCAGGCACTCATGGGTTTTGGCTGTACACAAATATAGGTTGGAGCTTTTCTTCTTACCAGCTGCGCTGTGCAATTAAAGTCGCTAAGCCTGAATTACCATCAAACTGTGACCAATGCATAGAAACCAATGCGACAGAAACTGTCACCTGGGCTGTAAAACTTTCAATTAACTTGCCTTTTTTCTTCAAATTCTACAGTTGTGAACCAAGTCTGGATGCTTTCATCAAGATCATTGAGGTTCTGGTGAGCGGCGAGTGGACTGAAAGCCAACCCGCTCCAGGTATTTGAACTTTGTACTTTTCTTCTCAAACTCAACTCTGTCAAGCATTGCATCGCTGCTGTTAAGGGAAAACCCAGTAGATTGGTGCATTATTTATTATTGGATGCAGAACATGAATATTAAGTTCTGCAGGGACTGAATTGCTGCACAACACAAACGGAGGCACCAGCTATTAATAGCATGTAGAGAGGCGTTGAGACTTGCAACTGCTGCACTTGTACAAGACCACAGGGTAGTCTGAAGGTAAACTACCTACATTGCAAAACTAAAACAAGTTGGTCAATTTTCTTTGTTATCATGTACCAGTTTGTGCCTTTTTAACACAACTCCATAACGTGTTTGTTATAGAACAGTTAGCTCAAGGAGTGGACCATGTTGTTTTTGAACTTATCAGAGATCAATTTTATTTTTCATTTTCAAGGTTCCTATACTGATGCATTTACTACAAACTGCTAAATTTCACGACATAGTGCTGATTTGTCTGTATTTGGCTTTGGAATTTGCAGAAAGACATTGAATAACATGATTTTTGGTGAAATTTAGTTTGGTTTATGAGCAGTTGGTACAATCTTCTCTGAAAAGATTTCCTCACGGCTGACTTTTTAGTCTGAAAAAATAATTTTGTGTAACAGTTTTTGTAGGTGATCTGCTCAAACAAAGCCAGTGTGGTGGTGTGAGACAGCAGTGCGTTTCGCGGCTCCATTTTGTTTTTACAGTGCTGGTTAAAAGCACCGTCGTTGGCTGGCCCAGAGGCCCGAATCTGACTGTAGCTGTTTAAACATTTTATTACCTGTTAGGGCTATTTATAATGTGCCTGTGCATGGACTGCTCTCAGCTGTCAGTAATTTGCACCTGTGGGAGCACTTTGGCAGCAAGATGGATGGATGGATGGTCTGGCAGGCTAAACACAAATCCTGAAGTGCTTTTAGTTTGCCTCTCACATACAGAGATGCATATGTGAGCAAATGACCTGTAACACACAAGAAAGTTTGTGCCAGACTGGTTTCAGTCATCAGTCTCATGCGAATAATAGGAACCAAAGATGAGAGAGCCTACTTTGTAAACTCACATGTTCGGATTGTGTGCGTTTCTATGAATGACCCATGTGTGTAAATGTGTGTGCATGGGTGTCTTCGTGCCTCCTCCCAGTTACTGCGTGCCTATTTTAAGTAAGCGACAAAAGGCCCACTTAGATTTGGTTGGCTGGAAAGTCGGCCTGCGGCACAGAGCTCTTCTTGTTAACTGAGGACTGCTTCCAGTCTGTAGAGCCACTCTTCTCCCCCCCCTTGGTCCTCCCTATGCATGGATATCCACATGTCCTGCCCCTCAAAGTGCTCAGTCAGCAAATATTTGAAACTTTGCAAGTTAATCATAAGACTGAACTTCCCTCCACCCCCTACCCCTCCTTTACAAACACAGAAAGAGGGAGTGACCAAAAAGACTGACAGAGGCGTGCACCCAAACGCAGCTGGTATTCAGAACAGGCTGCCTCGACAGCGAGCAGCTACTGCTAATCATTAACTATTCGCCTCCACGTGAGCAGGCCTCAGCCTCACAGAGCTCAGGAAGGGAAAGAGGGAGACTCAGCCCTTTAGCACTCACAGCAGGAACTGAGCACTCAGTCCACTGAGCGAGTGAATCAGTTGCACTCAGCCAGCCGCACGCTGCACCTGCCTCACACTGAGGGGATTACTTGGATTTCATTAAGAAGCACATAAAGCTGGAAACGTTTTTAAGAATTAAAACAAGCCACATCCTCGTACTCAGCGGTCTAAACTATGAAATGGAGCTTGACCGGAGGAATTGAATTCAGCTCTTTTGGATTACATTTAACCTTTGGAACTAAGAAAGAGGCTTTAAAGAAGAGACTGTTGGTTCACCGAAACATGCACAACTTGCAACGTAAGTTTGATGTTCTTGTCTTGTAGAAGTGGAACAGTTTCATTCTGCTGCTTTTTACCTTCAGGCTGTAAAGAAGATGGCCCTTTATGGATAGACAAGGCACAAATATCACATCTGAAGAAAAACCCAGAACAAGACAAGTTGGTTTTGCTTTCTTTAAGCAGCCAGACATTGCTGAGAGCAAACTTGCCAGGGGCCACCGCTCACGCTGCATACATGTGAGCTGTTCTTAGACTTTGCATTGAGTTCGGTGCGACTCTTTGGTTTAGAATAGTTCATAGAGATCCTAAAACATTCAGATTATTTATAGACACGCTGAGAGCAAGTGATTAAAAATAAATCAAGTACTCTCAATCTCAACTTGCTGGCATGTCTGAAGGATTCGTTTTTAGGAAAATATTGAGCAAGTTCAGTCATTTGGGTAACAGACTTTGCTTTAGATTTCATTTTCTGAAGAAATTGTATACATAATATTTAATCTAATTCACGGATTTGTAGTTTGTTCAATCTCTTTCTGGAGTTCTTTGTATTATTTGGTCAAGCTTAGAAGGATGATCACTGGGTTTTACTTGAATCCTTAATTCTGTACCAAGAACTGGTTCTATTTTAGTTTCACTCAGGAAATCAAGTAGGCTATCTCTGTCACGCCGAGTGTCATGCTGTGGGATTACAGGCGTATTTTAGAGCTCAGGGTGCCGCTGACCGGGCCAGGCATTATAATTCAGCTGCGTACGTGCTGCTGCAGCAGAGCTGGCTTTGTCTGCGTGCCAGCAGTGGGACGGGCTAAGCGTCCGCACAACACATGTAGGGAGGAGGGGCCGAGCAACCTGCAGGAGAGCAAGTGGACAGGCTCAACAGAAGGAGACAGAGGATGACTGAGGGGAAGCATGAAGCAGGCTGCAGGCTCCTTTTTCTTTTCCTTCTGCTAGTGGAGAGAAGCTTTTGAAGGTGGATGCTAACGCAGGAGGAAATTATGAGTTTTTTTATACATGTGTGTATTTATATAGCTGCAGTGTTTTCAAAAAATTGAAGCAGAGCAGTAAAAAGAAATGTGCTTTAAGAATGACCTCATCGGTCTCAGGAAATGAAAGATGCAGGAGCGGTTGGTGACAGACCCCCTTTGTGATTGGCTGTGGTAAGTGATGTAACACGTTACTGAGCAGGCTGCGCTTAATGGCTTTCCAAATTACTGTTTACGTGCCGGCTTAATGAAATAGTTAATTGTGATTCCTTAGAGGAGCAGAGAGGGAAGGTTGGATGGCATTGTGAGTGTGTGGAGGCGTCAGCAGCTTGGTTAAAAACGAGAATTTTCTGTTGTCATGTTGGAAGGTTGGCAGAGAGGTGCAGACCATGTGCTGTTGAGGCTGGTTCAAGCTGCTATTAAACTGATTTTAAACCTACAATTGTAGCTGTGCGGCAGGTGCTTCTGGTTTCCAGCGAGCAAAGTTCTGCAGGGTCTATTGCTGCAGAAGGGGTGTTAATGCAGTGGCAGTGCAGATTTATGGGTTAAAAATAGCCAGCTACCTTAGTTCTGCTACTGCTAGCCTCACTGTGAAACTGTTGGCTCAACTTTTATTGATCTATTGACTGTAAATCCATAGAACAGATTCTGGCTATCCCACATTAAAGCTCGGCTCAAAGGGGAATCTTTCATCAGCTGCTTCAGGGTTTAAAGTCTGTGTGCTACATACTTTTTAACCTATCAATACCTTGTTTTTTCTTCCAAGAAATCTTCACTCATGTGTGTGAATTGTTTTTCAAAAAGCCTCTGTGCTGCATTTACAGCTGGGAATATTTATTAGTTATCATTTTCTTGAATGAAATTCATCCTCCCCCCACCCCCCCTGACTCGCGCTTTATCTCTCCTCCCACCACTTCGCTGTTGCCGCCTCCGTTAGAGAGGGGCAGTATTTCATCAGCTCTGTTTGAACAATGAAAAAAAAGGCTGTGTTAGAGCTACAGTGTGTCCACTGATTATTTTGAAATATATGTTGTGGTATTTTCTGCTTCTTTTCTTTTTAAAGAAAATGTATCTAAGAAAAATGTCAGTTGAGCTCTGGGGTTTTCTTTAATGGCACCAGAAGATGAAATGCTTGTCTTAATTCCACTTCCTGCTTAATGTAAGCATGAGGCATATATTTACATTTTGCCTTTGCTCCTCTTCTCCCCACAGCTCTACCTCCAAAGCCACCCAAACCCACGTCTGTGATTAACAACGGTATGAACAACAACATGGCTCTGCAGGACGCTGAATGGTACTGGGGAGACATCTCCCGGGAAGAGGTCAATGAGAAACTGAGGGACACTGCAGATGGTACGTTTTTGGTGCGAGACGCCTCAACAAAAATGCACGGAGACTACACTCTGACTTTGAGGTAAGCTGCTTCCCCTTTTTTTCGTTTGAAGTCATTTCCTTTTTATCAAGCTTTTTGATTTACGTTGCGCAGCTCTTTCAACACAACTTGTTGTTTTTATTTACAGGAAAGGGGGAAACAACAAGCTTATTAAGATATTTCATCGGGATGGGAAGTATGGCTTCTCAGATCCGCTGACCTTCAGCTCTGTCGTTGAGCTAATCAACCACTATCGCAATGAGTCACTGGCTCAATACAACCCTAAGCTAGACGTCAAGCTGCTGTATCCCATCTCCAAGCACCAGCAGGTAGGAGGCCAGCTCAGTTAGAAGCAGAACTTTTAAAATTAATATTGTTTATTTGCCAATTTAACTGCAACTCTGCTTATTTCTGAATCTTTTATCAGGATCAGGTGGTGAAAGAGGACAACATTGAAGCAGTGGGGAGGAAGCTTTGTGAATACCACCAGCAGTACCAAGAGAAGAACAAAGAGTACGACCGTCTCTATGAAGAATACACCAGAACTTCACAGGTGAGTACCAGCTGCACATGTGCAAAGAGCTTTAAGAGTGCCACTGCATCAGACATTAATGAAAACTTGCTTCTGCTCACAGGAAATCCAAATGAAACGCACAGCGATCGAAGCTTTTAATGAAACCATAAAGATATTTGAGGAGCAATGTCAAACACAAGAGCGGTACAGCAAAGAGTATATAGAGAAATTCAGGAGAGAAGGCAACGACAAGGAGATCCAGAGGTGAGAAAACTGAAAAATGCTGCTTCAGCTGATGATAAAATGCTCGATTATGGCACAAACTAAGTCAAATGTTGTTGTTTGCAGAATCATGGGTAACTACGAGAAGTTGAAATCAAGGATTAGTGAAATTGTAGACAGTAAGCGCAGACTGGAAGAAGATTTGAAGAAACAGGCAGCAGATTACAGAGAGATCGACAAGAGGATGAACAGCATCAAGCCCGACCTCATCCAGCTCCGCAAGACCAGAGACCAGTACCTTGTGTAAGTTAGCACACATGAGCTGACCCGTTACCTCAGGAACAGATCTGCCCTGGTTTCTAACAGCCATGTGCTTTTTGTCTCATAGGTGGCTGACCCAGAAGGGAGTCAGACAGAAAAAACTCAACGAGTGGCTGGGAATCAAGAACGAGAACACAGAGGAGTAAGTTCTGCCGTCAGAAATGAACCGATGCAAAATGCTAATGTTTAGCCTCAAAACTGACATTAATTTTCAATGTCTTTTTTTTTTTTTTTTCCAGTCAATACTCNCGAAGACCTTCCTCATCATGATGAGCGGTCCTGGAATCTGGGAAAAATCGAACGACCACATGCCGAGACTCTCCTCCAGAACAAGAGAGATGGAACATTCCTGGTTCGGGACAGCAGCAAAGCAGGATGCTACGCCTGCAGTGTTGTGTATGTATCAGAGTTGTACAATTATACCCCTGCAGTTTTTGGGTTGAGAATTCTTATAGTTTTAGCCACAAGTATTTTATTATTTCTAATGCAGATGTGAGCAGTGGTTTAAAAATAGTTAATCAAGAAGAAATCATCCAGAAAGTGCTTTGATTTCCTGTCAACACAGAGCGGGTTGTGACCACTGTCCTCTATTTGCAGTGTGGACGGTGAGGTGAAGCACTGCGTCATCAACAAGACCCCCTCAGGCTACGGCTTTGCGGAGCCATATAACCTGTACAGCTCATTAAAGGAACTCGTACTTCACTACCAGCACACGTCTTTGGTCCAGCACAATGACTCTCTTAATGTGACGCTAGCATACCCCCTTTATGCTCAGCAGAGACGGTGAGGACCTGGATGTATCCACTCGGACGTAAAGATTTAAGGCCACACAGGAGCTGGAGACACGTTGTGGACTCTTTGATTTAAAAACAACAAAAAAAAGCAATGCTCCAATGCCTACTATGGACTTGAAAAGACAAAATAAAGCCTGAAACATTTCAGTGACTTTGCCTGACCACAAGCCTGAGGCGAGTCTGAATGTAGATCTTTCTTTTTGCTTTTTTGTGGGAGCACAGAATCAAGCGGAAACTGCTGAACTCCCCCAGCGGAGGACATTTGAGGCCTTTTCCTTATGGTGCTTGTTCTTTTTCAAAGCTTTACCAGCCGAATGTTAAATAGCAGCAGACAGACTCTTTAAACGGACTCACCGGCCACAACTTTTTTTTTGTTTGTTTTTACACTATTCGTTTATTTCCTTTCACGTCATCAGTGTGTGTTTCTTTGTATGTGGCTGCGCGTGTGTGACCAAAACTCATAGAATCAGGAAGCTATGTGACGTTGGAGGGCTGTGTTAACACATTTGCTTGTGTTATCTGTTCAGTAGCAGACCGTGGATCAGCTGAAAAATGTAGCAAAATGGCACTTTTTAAAACACATTTATAATTTTTCTTTATGAAAAAACTCCTATGGACTTCTAAGAGAGGAGCAGAAAGGATGTCTGCATCTTGCCTTCTCACTGTTGAGCATTACAGTGCAGAGGCAAGCTTGATCTCAACTGTTGGATGGTGAAACTATGAATGAACTTACTATTTCATGTACATATGTGAAATTGTGCAGTCGTGAATCAAAGTGCACCGTACCAAAAAGGATCAGCTCTTGTTTAGTTACCTGATCTGCTATGCAATTCTTTCTCCATTTTTACTTCAAAATTGTTTTACTCTGTTGCAACCCACAATATAAGCTTGTTTTATTGCTTGAAAAGTATCTTTTCCTGTGTAAATATCCAAGAGGATATTTTGTGTCAAAATGCCAAGATACAATATAAAAAATGCTTATGATTTTTAAAGATAATAGAAACAAACACTTTATTATAAATTACTTTAACAGCTGGTATACAGATGGAAAAGATGAGTATTTTATTAGTCTTTTCTTTTTTCGCTTCAAACTAATGTTCCTCTCAGGCAGAGCCTTTTGAGTATTTGAGCTGCGTCAGTCATGAGAACTTTTGCCGACAGAGCCGAGCCAACATGCAGTTCTTTGTTTGAGCACTCAGAAACAGGCTGATGGGATTGTACGACCCATATCACCACCAAAAACAGCGGTATAGATTTATTTTGTTACAAAATATGTATGTTCCCATGTGAAAATATAAGATCAATATACATTTTCCACTTAGTATTTTTCTGTATCAGAAAATCACTGTGTTTACATGGGTGGATCGGCTCATTTCAGAAAGAAATTTCATATTTCGAAGGACAACACGCGCCAGTGGAGTCTTTAATAGACTACATTTTCCTTCCAAATCTTTAGGTTAGCTTTAACGAATCTGATTCGAAAGGTACACTTGCAAAACCCAGTGGGCAAGAATATTTTTTTTAGTGTCAGATGGGAAAAATGTCATATTGGATCACTTATATGAACAAATGCCAGCCATTTGGGATATATTTTGGAATCCCCACTCTTAACCTGCACGGATGGTCATTTTAAACATCGAGTAAAATCTGTGTGTAAGCAAAAGAGGATTGTTTCCCTTTTCAGACATGTCAAGAGTAGACTGGGAAGTACCTGCCTACATCTTTCGCACAACTACTATCTCGCAGAAGGCAACTGCATAAGAAAATTCAGTTTTAATTTTGTGTATTTGCATTTCTGAAAGTCAGAACTGCTTAAACTACGGTACACACAGCTGATGTCAAAAGCATAACGTGTTTTTGATGTACTCGACCAAATCCAAAATGTAATTATACGCACATTAAGAGCTCATTTGTCTGGGTTCTATTGGAAACTTTTTTTTTTTTGGGTCAAGTTTGACATTGTGCTAGAAGTTTTATTTTCTTTAACTCCCCAACAGCTGCTGGCACAAACTTTGATTGGTATTGTCCCTTTTCTTTTTTTCTTTGTTTTTCAAATTCTCCGATTACATGCACCATAAATTTCTTTACCCAAGTTCTGGGTTGTATGGTTTAATTTGGTTGTCTTTTTTTTTTCTTTTTTTTTTGTTTTGAAGCTACTTTATTTTTGTTGTTGGATTCCTTCACACAATGATTGGATTGAGATTTGCCAGTGTTCCCCAGTTTGGCTTCAAATCTGTATTGGGCTTTGTTAAAAATGAAATAAAACACTTCTTTTTAATAAAAGAGTCTTTGATTGATTTGTGTTACACACCTGCATAGTGATGGAAAACATGCTTGTTGCTGCTTATAATTTGCCATTTATTTTTTAAGAAAATAATGGAAAAATAATACTTTAACCAGAACAGCTGCATTCTTCAGCAGTCCAGATGCTACAGAGAAGCAGGATGAGAAAAAGTGATAACTTTAATCTAAAAGGTCAAAGTTGTAATATTATTTAGTTTTTATGATCAAATTTGACATAATCTGAAACAATTGTACTTTGAAGTACTAATTATATGTTTTGTAAGCCTGCCATTAAAGACATGGTAAATAAGGAATACAAGGTATAAGACTGCTGTGATTAATGGAACATATGAAACAGCTGCTTTTTTTAATTCAGTTTTCAACTGAACAAAAGCCAATTGTTCCCTGGATTTATTCCATCACAAAATCTTGACTTAAGCTACCAGCACGGTGGAATTTCACAGACATTCACTGGTGTACAAACAGGTTTTCTGACAGACAGCCTGTCATAGAAGCCTTGACATGTTGCAAAATATGCGATCTGTGAAAGATACAAGCTTGGTGGAAATCACTGTCATACTTGATATGCAGCAAGACAAGAACACAATGTTAGCTTGAAAACATGAAGCACAATGGGAACATAGTGTCAGCTTAGAAATTCTTTGATCAAATTCAATGTATCAACTTAAGCAGTATCTTCTGCTGTAGTGGAAAGTTACGATGAACTTTCATGGCCTTTACATACACAAGGTAAAATAAATGCATTTTATATACAAAATAAACAAAAGAGCC
>JAPMNP010641271.1:0-12960 GCA_029874935.1 Atherina boyeri | reverse complement strand
TTTAACAATTTCTTACATAGGCTACGGCTTCACATGATTGCAGTACTAGTTTCGGCCAGAATCTTACATACAGTACAGTACCTTTAATTTTTGTTATTTAGCTTTTAGCGTCTCAGGAGTATGTAGGCGTTGTTACATAAGAAGTGGATAAATCAAAAAGGCTTTCAGTACTACTGTCATGTATGTAGAAAAACTTTATGCTTCTAGTAAATTTAGTAGTAGTAGTAATTTTCTCTTTTTTTTTTAAAGCTACCTTGAGCCTTTTTTGTTGGCATTTCAGCACTTGCTTGCATATTATGTTGGCTTTACTTGGTACAGTATATGAGAGTATCACAGAACGCAACTTAAGAAAACACATGCAAAAAGACAAAACACAAGCAAACTGAGAAAACATTTTTCATCAATGTGACAAAACGTGCACAGCATTTAGAAAAACGTGATGTAAAGACCACAACACAACGGAAGTGTTTCCAGGGGACAAATGTGATGCACACGTCCGGACATGCTTGTTGTTGACGCGGATTTCGAGTCAGCTCAGTCACCATCTCTGTCCGTCTGTGGTGTTGGAAGATGAGATTATCTCATTTTCTCAAATTGCTTGTGTTTTGTCTTTTTGCATGTGCTTTCTTAAGTTGCGTGCTGTGGCCTTTCAGGGCCACCGTACCTGTCTCTATATTGATCATTTGACAAATCAGCACAGCTGACCTCTTTAAATAGCAAAGTGCTTAACTTAAAGTAGAATAAAAATTACCAAATGGCAAAGTCAGAATATGAAAACAAAAGGCAAAAAAAAAAAAAACGCCTCATCGGTTATCTTTTAATTCAGATTTTACATCAAGGTAAAAGCGTTATTTGGGAAGCTCCATGTTCAAGCCAGTTTACAAGTAGCTGTGCAGGTTCTGTGGGCCGTCCTGATTTAGCTCATGGAGTGTGTGTGTTATTGGAGATGCTAATAAGCGCTGTTACTCCGCTGGTATGCAAGTATGTGCGTTTGTATTCATGTGACTACAGTTACACTTAATGTATTTTTAGATCAGAAGTTAAAGATGGACAACAACAACTTAAGTACACATTCTGTGTGAAAATAACCATGCACATAACTGGATAGAAAAAATACAGCAGGGTTTAGTTATATCAGTTTAGCTCTGACACTTCATACTTGTTACTGGGGTTAGTGAGATCAACATCATTTCTGTTTTTTTTTCTTTTTTTCTTTTTTACTTACAAGAATAGCTGATACAGACATTTCCAGCATCCATTTCTGTTTAAACACAAATAAGTAGACCATTTTATCTTATCATTAAGATAAAATGCATATAACTCAGTATCTACCTTTCATTATTCATTCATATCTCTTGCACATTTCATTTAACAGATACTAATTAAGATTTAATCAAAATAGTTATATATGGAGGGCTAAACAATTCATACGACAGAATTGTATTTTCTTTTTAAATATATTCTAAAGTGATGGCAGCAGAAAGTGTTAGGGAACCCGGGAAATGTAATCTCATATGAACTTTCCATGACTGCAGTAAAGTTGGATTTGTGTTGAGGAGATATGGACCTGCTGACATTTTGAAGCAATACAAACTGCAGACAGCACAAAGCATGTGACGTTCTGACAATGAAAGACAGCCATTCTTTAACTTCAATGCACCAAAAGTTCCACAGGGCAGAATGAGCCAAGAGTGAGAATAAAGCTAAGTATTGATTGAAAAATGTTCCTAGTCTGTGTATGGAGGACTGAAACTGACAATTTCTGACAACTGAACTATAATTAATAATTAGAAACTTTTAATTCGGCAATAAACAATATATAAATTGTTGAATAAATTGATAGTTTTGTGTAAATCCCTACTGTACTTTAAAACTGTCCCTTCCAGGCTGAATTTTTGGTCAAAATCAAACCAAAATTGTTTTCATTTGTGAATAGCACTGTGTGAATGAATGAGTGATATATAGATTTTGTATTGGGTCCTTCTTTTTTAGGTGTTGTTGTGTGTTATTGTACTTTAATTGTATTGTATAAAATACATGCAATTGTATTTTTATAAAATACAATATCTTATTGTATTTCAATGTAGTTTAGAAAGACCCAACCAGGGACAGGAGTTGAAAATTAGCTCTATAAACTCTTCTTGCATGGCAAATAAATTTCCAATCTGCTTATGAAATTGAACATTCAAAATAATAATAAAAAAACATAAATGATGAAGGGCAAATGATGAGTACAAAAATGCACATGAATAAATACAGGTTTAAAATGGAAATATATAAATAAATGAAAGAGTAAAAAAGAATAAAGATTTAAGTAAAAAAAAATAAACTCAAACAAAAAATCTAAATTTAGCTAACATATTTTAATCAACCTATGCATGAATTAATTGATTTTGTAATTTGATACATACATCTTTTTATTGAACCATTTATTTATTGCAATTTTTCTTTCTAATTTGGCAGTTCCAGTCCTCCATACAGAGTGTTATCTGGTACACTTTGTCAACAGCACAAGTTCAGTTGCTTTTTAACCAAACTGGGGACTGTGAGAGAAAAATACACAAAGTAAACACATGCTCATACACTCACACACTGCAGCAGCTGTTTCAGCGTTTGCTTTGGCCACAGTGTGTGAAACTACAATGAGAGCGTCCCTGACAAGCCCCAGAATACAAAGGATCAAGTGTATGTCCCGTCTACTCAACACACTGAAAAGGAAATCTGTTAGAAACTCCACAAAGCCATATGCAGACAGTTGGCATAGNAACAAGAAAAAGGACATATTTTCTGCATTTAAATGCATGAATGTACAGTAAATTTTACAAAATTCTGAATGAGACAAAGATGGAAGCAGCAGTACTACAGTTTAACACAACTTTGAAAATAAGCAAATAAAAGACTACACTACACTGCAGTCTAGGATTAGGTTTTCATAAAACTTCAACTTGAGAAGATGGAAAATATTTCCTTAAGTAAAGTTGAATTCAGCATTGCTGCACTCAGCATTTTCAGAGAAGTAAAATCCATATATATGTAGGCACCACTTGAATAGTTAAAAAAGAGAATGTAAAGATGAAAAAGATAACACATAAAAACAATGACATACAAAATAAGTTGAAAAAAAGAAGATAAAATGTATAGAAATGGAAAAAAAATACCTTCTTCCACATCAGAAAAATAGTCATCTGTGATCATTTCGGGAACATTGACTTTATGGACTGTGTTTGGATGGAGAAGAGAATTAGTGAAAGAAAGAAAAAGGATGACCCAAAAAAGAAAATGGAAAAATCATATTTTCAACAAAATTATAGCATGCAAAGAAAATTGAATTATTATTGAACACTGCCACTGAAAATATCACAATAAAAAGATTATCAAAATCATACAGATTAATGATTATAACAACAAAATTAAATGATGGAATGTAAGAAAAAGAAGAAAATAATTGATTACAAAAAACAGAGCTGTTTGGGTAGAAGATGGCTCACCGTCATCATCAGACATGTCCAGCACCTCGTTCATGGTCTCTGGGACATTCATCTTGTGCTTCTCTATCACGGTCTGTTGAACAGAAACATACTTTCATTAAGCTGTTGATGGTGATTAATATTTGCTATTTTTCCACCTGCCCATCAAAGCCACC
Organism: Atherina boyeri; assembly: GCA_029874935.1. Taxonomy (NCBI): domain Eukaryota; kingdom Metazoa; phylum Chordata; class Actinopteri; order Atheriniformes; family Atherinidae; genus Atherina; species Atherina boyeri. Next base: position 9,317 of record JAPMNP010641271.1, on the reverse strand, counting down.
CACATTCTAAAAAGAGACATGTGTTATCAAGGTATATTCATAGAACAGTTTTTCAATAAATGTTGGAAGTGTAAACAATAATGCAAATAATCTAACTATCCCATTTGCTGTGGAGGGTCTTTAATACACCCTCACACCAAAAAAACAAACAAAACTGATACAATTTCTTCCACTATTTTGAAACTTTTTGGGCCCAAGAATTTTTCTGAAAACCATTGTCACTGAACACAGTTTAACACCAAATGTACACAGTAAAAAAACAAAACAAGAAAAAGAAAAGTTAGGATCCTGGTTCAGTGGCTGAGCAGAGCAAATATACAGCATGGAGATGACTTGTTGAAGCCCTACAGTATTTCCATCTCTGTTGGTTAGAGTCAACAACGCCATAGGGAACTTTCTTATTTTCACTATTAAACATAGCCCTGAGTTCTACTGTTGTTTGTTCTTCTATTTGATTTCACCAAACATTTAAGTTATCACCAATCACCATCATTCAGGATTTTTTTTCTGATCCCTTTTTTTCCTGGAATACGATGGTTCCCCACTATCCCTCCGGTTTTTGCATTGGGAAGTTCTTAACCTAATTCCAGTAGTTTTTGTAGTCTCCTCCTTTTCCATGACCACAGGATGTGTCTTACAACATGGTTGTTCAAGAAATATGAAGCTACTCATTGCATCAGTCGGAGTTAAATAACTTGATGCCAGCTGAAAGATAATCCCCTATGCAGTAATTATCTAATAGGAGACTAGTACCTATTTGCTCAGTTAAATCCAGGTGCTGTCTTGTTTGGTGTTTGTTTGTTTTTTGGCCAGGTAGTGTATGTATTTAAGGGGAAGTGTTTTAACAAAATGAGGGGAAGCAAGACATTTGTAAGGTTGCGCATCAAATCCCCAAAACTGAAAAACTAAGGAAACTATGCATCTTCGTGAAAACAGAACAAATCCTACGATTTAAATCCATAGTTTAAGATGAATGCTGACCTGAGTGATCAGAGTCTCCTCTGTGACCACTTTGAGTGTATCAACCACAGAAATGTAGCCAAGCCTCCTGGCGATGGACAGAGCGCTGTTCCCATTCTGGAGAATAAAAACAGAAAATAAAGAAAGTGAGTGGCTGGATTGATAAAGATCAGGAAGCATTTCAAAATGTTATTTAGGGTGAGATGTTTTTCTATCACGAGATAAAAATCAAAACCTAGGCTTTAATAAATGCTACTGATTTATCAGAGTGTACTGACAACAGTGAGTTCATTGGGCAATGCTCCGTGTTGCAGCAGCAAGTTGATGATGTGTGTGTGTCCCTGCTGTGCAGCCTGATGGAGAGGTGTGTAACCGTTCTGCAAAGGAGAGATGAGGTTAGAAAACATGCACACAGAAAACACACGTACACAATCAAATACATCTATGCTAAAAATAACTGACACAGTCAGTGACACACAGAGACTCCATGGTTACCTTGGTCTTGGCGTTGACCTTCGCCTGATTTTTCAGCAGGAAGTTTACCATCTTCACGTTTCCATAGTGACAGGCCACATGGAGAGGAGTGTATCCCAGCTGATGATGCAGAAAATATGATGAACAAATAAGATTGTTAGTAATATGGAATTTAAGAAATAGGAAGATGAAATGTAAAGCAGGTGAAGATGACTCTGAAGCCTGAGAAGAAAGACCTGTGACTGAAATACAAATCTCCACAAAAAGGCAAGATCATGTCTTTGGGAAAAGAAATGATCTTAAACTTCTTTTCACTATGAATCTCATTTAGTTTTGTTCCCCTTCATATTTCCCCACAGTCATTTTCAACCTTGGTTTTAGAGCTGATCTTAATGACAGTAAATTTAAGTTTAGATTAATCAAATCAATATGAAGTCACTCTTCTACTACTTACAACATCTGTTTTCTGTACAGAAAACGTCATGTTAAACTTCTTTTTATCATGCTATTTTGAATTTTGAGGTGCAGTACAATGCAAAAGTCTTGAGACACACCTCATTTCATTATGAATTAATGCTGTGATTTATTGAAGCCTGTCCAAACATACATGGAAAAAAAACATTTGTACAATTATGTCAAGCTTGAAAATCAGCATATTAATGCTAATGGTCAAACCCGATTCAATGATTCATGCTAAACTAAAGCCACAAATGGGGAAAGGTAAAACTCAATTGTTTAACTCTAGGGGAGGTGGAAAATGAGCATATTTGCCCAAATGGTGGTGTGTCACTTTAAGAAATATCTTGTAGAAACTTAATATGTAATGACATGAAACAAGAAAAGAAGCAAATCCTGACTGAAAAGTGAATTTTAACCAATTTTTCTTGGTGAACTTTGTGCAAAATTAACCATGGAGCAAGAAAACACTGCAATTACCTTAGTCTCAGGGTCGATAACAGCTCCCTGGTTGACTAAAACCTCAGCAACGTTAACTTTATCCTCCTGGGCAGCCAGGTGGAGAGGAGTCAGACCAGACTGAGGATACAGACAGAGAGGATACACTTCAGAGGGACTGAAATACAGCCATTTTAAAGCAAGATGGCAGGTTTGCACAACAGGGTAATGGATCTTAAGGGACAGATAACATTAAAAAAGTAAAGGTCAGAAGAAATAATTGTGAAAATAACAGAGTTCTGAGTGAAGACACTGTTATTTCTTTCAGTAAATTAAAGGCTCTTGTTGTTGAATACATGTTTACAGTACAAACACAGTGTAAATATGACTTCCATGATATAAGTATCATGTCTGCCCACTCATCATTAGAGGCATTATTTACACTTTGATGTTGTACCTTATTGCCCATGTTGACAGGAGCGTCTCGAGCCAGTAGCAGCGTCACAATGTCCATGTTTCCCTCCTGTGCCGCAAGGTGCAGAGGAGTGATTCCCTGCCGTGTTATTGCATTGGTGGAGGCACCATACTCAAGCATTGTGGTGGTTATCTCCATCTGATTCTTTTTGGCTGCAATGTGGAGCGGAGTGTAGCCATTCTGGAGACAGAGAAGAGTTGTACAGCATTATAACCCAATCATAAAACAGTTTGAGTGTTTTTTTTTTTAGATAAAACATAACATATTCAGCAGTAGCTGTGAAAAGGCAAAATTTAGGTTTGTGTTGTGGATAGATTTTATTGTATGATCACTTTGTGATGTTTGACTTGAATGCAAAGGTCTGGCCATTTTGGAAACATCTTTTTATTTTTTGGTTTCTTGCTGTAAAATGGATTAAAAGATTGATGCAATCATGACACAGTTAGCTTAGGTTAGCAAAAGACTGAAAAGAGGTGGGGCAACTACTGAGGAAATCAAAGTCTATCTACAGTAAAAGCACATCAAAAACTTACAAAAAATCAAATGCATTCAATATGTTTAATACATACAAACTTATGAAATTAAAAAGCCTCACTACAGAATCCACTGAGCTTTAGCATCACTCCTCTGCAAACGGTTTATAGCTAACAAGCTGTCAGCTGTGCACCTTTTCTTTATCAGAGTAGCCTAAATCTCTGTTGTTTTAAAATATTCTAAAAGTTTTATTTACTTAATAATGAGGAAATTTGTATTTTTTCAATCAATGTGAACTATGAATAGTGATTCATGTACTCCTTTCAGCACACATAATCCAGTTTTTCTGATAAAAAGAGCTACTGACATAGCATTTTAAGGCAGCTAAACAGAATTAGCATTTAGAAGGATTTAAACTCACTTAGCTTTTGAAAGGACTGTTAACTGAGTTTGTATTTTAGAGAAGCGTTAGCTGAGTTAGTATTTAAAGCAGCAAAACTGACTTAGCATTTCAAAAGAGTGTTTACTTAGTTATCATTTCTGCCTGGATGCACTTTGTTCAGATGAAGATACATAACGGTGATGCAGCTGCAATAAAGCAACCCAGTGTGTCTGCCATTTCAGAGAAGAAACTGTAGTCGGCAGAAATGTCTGTAGGTTAATTCTTGTTCCCTTCATTTAGCTGATCTTCTTCATGCTACTACTGGCATTGGATTACCAGGACACTGATGTACGAAACTGCAGGATCAATGACGATAGACACATCCTGATAAAGGCAGTAATGACTGCCTCTATTGTTGATATAATCTAATAATTAATGGCAAACTTTACAGTGTAGTAAAAACAATGTTAGTGATTGTCAGCTAATGTTTCATCAGCAACTCACCTTGGTTCTCCTGGTTTTTCTCATATCACAAATGAATTTCTCTCAAATTGATCATTTTCCTGATGCTTTTCTTTTCCTGATCTATTTGACACCCATAAGGTTCATAAGTATAAAACTGTGTAGATCCATATTTCTTATTGTTAAACTCATTTGAGATAGGCTGTTCCCCCTTATGCTATGTTATGGCTATTAAAGTGATATTAAATCAAAACTTCATTACATTTTTTCAAATATTTCTTGGTGCATGTTCCTTAACCTTTAAGTTAATGAAGCTGTTAATCTACAAGTTGCCAATTAACCACACTGTTAAACAACTAATAACATATGAATAAACACGACAAAACCGTTTGAATCTATTTCGAGTGTGTTGTTCATTTGTTGCACTTTTATGGTGGAAATATTAATTCATGACTGCTTATTTTTCTTTTTCAGAAAACAAAAAGGACATGTCAACAAGGTTAAAAACTTGATTTTTACTGGAGGCAGTAATTAAATGTATTACCTAACATCCATTGCCTGAAACAGTGGTTTATTTAATAATCTATCAAAGGGTAAAAGTTAGTTTCAGCTGCTTTCAGGAGCAGCTTTTTTTTGGACAGATGTTACAGTGGACGATATATTGAACATTTGTAACAGAGTGTGATTGCACGTGGGTGATAGAAACTAGGTCAGCCTGCTCTCATCCCGAGCCACAGAGAGCAGTTCCGGTGCATAAATGCATTGAGGAACATTCGATTTAAACTCCCTCATCTCTTACCTTTGCCGCAGCATGTGGGGAAGCTCCCTGGTTGAGCAAAAGCAGCGCCACCTTCTGGTTATCATAGTGTGCTGCCACATGCAGTGGAGTTAGACCGCTCTGAACACACACAAACATGAGCAGCTGTTAGATGGTGACATACAGAAGAGGATGGTATGAACAAGTGACTCTGTGCACATGTGACTTTCACACAGGAATGAGGATAAATCTAGTTTGTGCTCTTTTATTAGTTGTGCATCACCTTCCCAGCAGCGTCGGGCGGAGCGTTCTTCTGCAGCAGCAGGTTTGCCACCTCCATTTTACCATACTTTGCTGCAACATGCAGGGGAGTGAAGCCCTTCTGGATAAACACACAATAGAATATCACAAATTTATGAGCTGTAGTATGTTTGTTACTCATTCCTCATCAACTATATCCTAAACATGACTGCCTCACAAAACCATGTGTCTTAAATTTATGAGTCATTTGCAGGGTTACAGTATTTCACAACAACATGGAGAACTGATTAGTGGGTACTTAAAAATGATAAAACACAAATGCTCAGGGTGGAGAAACTCGGCGTGTGTTTCATCAAATTCTTTAGCTATGAGGAAACGCAGATCCGTGACCATGGTTTAGACCCAAGTCTGGTGTTTTTTGTGAGTATTGTATGTGATTATGCATTTGTGCAAACAGAGAGCAGACTAATAGTTATGGGATTTTAAAGTGGCTTCCTGGTTAAACAATGTGAATCCCTGCTGATGGAGGTGGGTGTGCAGCAGAATATAGATGATTCTTTGTTAAACTAGAGTACTGTGGCTTGATCATATTCAGCTAAGCTTTGCTGTTAGGACATGTATGAAGTGCCGGGATCATGAGATCTGTAACTATCTCATACTGTACAATGCCATTTATTATTGTTAAACCAATCATAGAGTGAAATAACGAAGAAAAGATAAGGAAGTAGTTGCTATACTGTATATATCATTTCATAATATTTCAGATGGCACATCACAATACATTTTCAGGATATTACTTATGCAATTCATTGAAATTTTATAGTATAGCTAACCTATTATGGTATAAAATGGATAAATGAATGAATCAGAACCAATGCATTTCTTCATTTTTTTTGTTATTTAGTAAAAGATAGGAAGTTTCCTTTCATAAATTGAATGTAAACCCAGCCACAAAAGCTTAAAAAGTATCCAAAAAATACAAAGTGTTCAGAGAGAATAACATCCCTCAACAGACTGTAAGCACATTGGAAAACATGTCTTAACCCATTTCCATGCCAGGAAAACTAGTTTAAAATGGAGATAAAAAAGTATACCCAATGTAAACTTAAGAGTATTTAATGTTGGTTTATTTTAACAAATCTACTGTAACACTCCAAACAATTATCTTTTTCCCAAATAGCCGAACTCAGGGTTAGGGTTAGAGGGTTGGAGTAGAATATGTCTGAACACACAATTCAAATGTCCATTCAATTTTCAAAATTGTTCTAATAGAATATTGCAAACTTGCCATAAAATGCCTCAGAGCTGTTTCAATTGATGTCTTAAAATGAATAACATTTTAACAGAAACTGAGTCAAACCAGGATGAAAAGCTCCTCCAGCTACTTTGTTTTCAGACTCATATTTTACCCAGAGTCTATGACCCAACTCTTCCATGGCAGCCAGTCAGCTGCAGCTGGTATTCCCCATCATCTGACTGCAACTTATGTTACATAAACATCCCTGCAGCACTCAAACTGTACTTTAAATTATTCCAGGGCAGATAAACAGGACGACAGTAGCAAAGTAGGCCAAATGTACCAAAGTTTTCTGAGAGTTGATGTTTCCGAGCCTGCTTAGCCACATGAATATATACATTTGTGTATGTGTGTGTTACCAAGGGCAATCCTCGGTTGTATGTTTGCTTTAACAGCCGACAATCCCAAACAAATACCTGCCAACATATCCTATTTACCTTCGTAGTAATGCCTAGAGTAGCTCCATGGTCCAGCAGAGCTGCAGCTACATCTCTGTGCCCTTCCCTGGCAGCCAGGTGTAAAGGTGTGTATCCAGAGTTAGTAGTGGCATCTGGGTATGCTCTGTTGGCTAACAGCTGTTGCACGATATCTTGTTTACCGAGACGACTGGAAATATGCAGCGGAGTCTGGTCATCCTGATGAACAGAAAAAAGGGCAGACATACAAATGACTGACACTTCACAACCTCTTAAGCTGTCATGATTAATCTAATCACACATCAAGCAAACATCAGTTTATTAGGAGTTTGGTTTCTGGTCAAATCGTAAACTGTGCTCGGAACATTTTTTGCTGATTGATGTTACGTTCCCTAGATTTCTGCTACCTGAATCAGCTGCCTGGTGCTAAAAAAAAAAAAGTCAGAACAAAAACTGACTTGCAGCCTTTGCACCCAAAAACAGACCATAAGAAAAGTGAAAATCAAACTAAACAGCACATTTATAGCCTAGGTAATGTGACAGAGACTTGTAGAGCTAATGGAGGCCACAGATTCACTTCTTAGACAAGGCTTTTTAAGAAAGAAAAGAAAGAAGAACTAAAAGAAAATTAGGTCCAGTAGCCTACAACCTCTGCCAGCTAAAGCTAGCATATCATAAGTGGACTCAGACTTATTAGAGCGAAGCATCCAAAACAAGGACCATCCACAAATGAGCAATCAGTGACTAGCTTTATAAGCACACAAATTAAATTTTAGAGGTACAGAGCACCTCTAAGAAGCTTGCGTGCATGACAATGCTAGCAACATACTGTAGCAACATTATGTTATTGCAAAATAGTTGATTCTCAGTGATTTTGAATAACATTTCTGCTTGGAATGCCCAATCCTAACACTTAGCCTATCTAATAATGGGTACAATTCTCACTTCAGGAATGTCTAAGGACCAACATCAGTCTCTCTGTGTTTTTAGAAAAATCTATTTCAGCTAGATTGTTGTACAGCTAAATGTGATTCCTGAACTGCCTGAAAAGCTGATATGTACTCCAGGCTTTTCAACTGTTATATCAGCTATATGTAGGGCATAAATATAATTATTGCTTAGGCCTACTGATTGGTTTGGCAGACCTCAAACAAATAAAGAGCAATTGCCTTGCATTTCACCACTTCAGACCGATCAGCTGACCAATCAGTGCAAACTGGAGCTTAAACATATGCACACCATGTGAAAAACATTTTAAACATTGAAAAATATAAATATTTCATTAGACTCCCAAAATAAACTATGACCCTGTCAATGAGTATGGTCTCTTTAAAGAGCAGAGTGGTTCTGCATTGTAATTAGACATGTGCAATGAACGACCTCATGCAGAAGACCTATAAACACACACCTACCCTAACATTTGGTGACTGACAAACACTCATTGAAATTATTGCCACTGACTGTAATAACCTACCTTTGCCTTGGCATCAACTCGTGATCCGTTCTGAATCAGATATCGGACCACATCGGATTGGCCGGCCCTCGCTGCCATGTGGAGCGCTGTCTCCCCCCTCTGAAAAACACACAAATGAAGCAAGATAGGTTGAAAGATAATCAAAAGTTTCTGTTTGTGTTAAAACATACATAGAAGAGAAGCAGTAGGAAAAAGAAAGAGGAACAGAGAGGGACCCCCTTCACTTTCCACACCCAACTTACAATACTGACGTCCCGTAATTTTCTGTTACTACGGTAACCTGGCCACAGACACAGCGTGGGCGACCAAATACTTGTGTTAAAGAGTTGACTGTGCAGAGCTCTTTTCCCTGGTTTCTTCTTCTCTTCCCCCTCTCTGCTGGGCTCTTTTTACTCTCTTTCCCCAACTGTCCCTCTTGTCCTCGACTCGACTGTCCTCTCATTCAATATCAATCCAAAGTTAACAAAGATGGTGGGAGTTTGTAGCTCTCCAATATGACAATAAGATGTTTTTTCAGTACATACATGTGGCATTAATAAATGTGATCTCATCTTACAGGGAATTTCTCTGCTCTCAGTACAAATTATAGCAATTCTGGATATTTTGGAGGAAATGCTTCGTGGCATTTTTTTTGGATTGTGTAAAAGAAGCGGTAACTAATTTTGAACACAATATAAACATGTCCTCACTGTTGTGTTGCCAAGAGTGATGTATTGACACTTTCAACCATTATAATTACACAATGGCTGATTTTTTTTTAGCCTTTTGAATGAAAAGTAGAGTTCAGCAGGTTTTGTGAATGAACATACATGTCATATTTTCAGTTCAAACACCAGTTCTCCTTAAAGGAGCCATATGTAAGATTCTGGCCAAAACTGGTACTGCAATCATGTGAAGCTGTAGCCTATTTAAGAAAAGAACCCTCCACCTCCCCCTGATTGGGAGATTTCATCAAATATCAGCACAAAATGTAAACAATAACATCATTTAG
>JAPMNP010641236.1:0-10218 GCA_029874935.1 Atherina boyeri | reverse complement strand
GATATTATTATTATTGTTGTTGTTGTTGTTATTATCATTATTATTATTATTATTACAGAATAAGTATAGTACAGGTAATTCATTTGCATTGGGTCGAAATAACATCTATAGTAGTCATATTTTATATAGCTCATAACAGCATTAATCTTATGAAAGAAATTTAAAATGGTTTTGTAAGTAATCCTTTCTCCAGTAAGTAAAATGGCATTTTTCTCATTTATTCACTTATTTATAAGTGGTTCCTAAAACTCAAAGTGAAAGCCTCAAATTGTTTTGTTTGTCTGTTCAAGCAGAAAAAACTTCCAATTTGGTGATACAAATAGTCAGAAATGATTTTTTTTTTTTTTAATTCTTGGAATAGACGGTTTCTGATAATGCGTGTGTGGGACGGTGTGTGGGACTTTTTTTGTTTATTTGTTTGTTTTTAATCTAAAGCTTTCAGTGATTAGCTAATATGTGCAAGCTAACCTGAACCCCAGAGAGGCCAAGTGAGGGATGTAGAAATTATCCTGGTCTTTACGATACAGTAAGATAATTGACCTGCATATGAGGTGTGAATGGGATTTGGTTGGGTTTACAGACCTTCATCTCTATGAATAACTGTAGGAATGTAAATGTTCACTGTGGGCATGCTGGTTGAAGGTTTGTCTTATCTCCTGGCTCCCCTCCTGTCTGGGTGTTTGGATTTGCTTTCTGACTTGTTTGATCTTCTCTCTTCTGTCCACACTTCTCTCTGTTCAATGTTTTCTAGATCTAAGGCATGTCTGTAACTGCAAAAAGGTTTTTTCTTTTCTTCAAGGAGACTATTTCCTTATGTGGTTATGTGATCTGTTTCCTTTCTGTTAATCAGTAATGGTAAAATAAGAAAATCAAGGAAATTACATTTCAACTAGGCTATATGTAGGCTAGTCTAAAAACAAATGAATACTTATCACAGTACTGTGATTCCACATGTATATTCATACCACAACCTTAACCAAGTATTTTTAACGCTGAAACGAATGAGAACATTATTTATCCCATAGGGAAATTTCAATGTTGTGGAAGTTGTTGTTGTTTTGTTTTTCACTGTAGAAATAAACTAGGCTACAAAAGAAAAGTAGAAATAAACAAAATAAAATCACTAAAATAGGCAAAGTAAATTACCCTAAAGTAAAGGGTAGGAATTTTTTTTATAAGGATTTTATGTTACAATAAATTGATATATTTTTTTTGTTGATAGAATTTCATTTATTATTATAAATAAAATAAATACGAAATAAACTACATGTGTAGGCTACATGGTATAAATTTGACTTTAGCACCACCCAGAGCCTTCGACGGCTCTGGCACATTGACTGTATATTCTGCATCACCGTGAGGGCTTTTTGATGGCTGCATTTACTCATATATGATGATTGGTTGTTGATCTTGTCAATCTATGGCTAAATAGGCGTCTCCGAGGATTATTCTCTTCGTATCGTAATCCTATTGGTTGAACCTGTTTTGTGTCATGCCTGGTTGGTTTATTCTTCCTGAGCGGTAGAACCTTCCAGAGCAGGGCGTAGTGGCAGGAAGTGATATTCAGATTTCTATTACAAAGCGGAGCTTAGTGCAGTGTTTACACAGTTTTGGCTACAGTTTAGGCGTGAATATTTCAGGTTCAACGTTTGCATTTTGACGATTTGGGTACTATCGAATATCATTCATACATTTGTAAGTAACCATGGCAACATTGTCGTTTGTCGGAGTAAATGGATCCAACGTGACTACTGCTGCTGACTATCTAAACAGCTAGCTAGGCTAACTAATCTATACAGGCTAAGAACTGAACTGGAAACTAGTTTATTCCTATAATAGCGTTAACTTCTTACGGTCAGAAGGGAATACTAACTTTTAAGTGTATCAAATTTTGTATTTATATACTGCTATGACATTAACAGAAGCTAACACACTATTTATCTTTCTTTCTAGTTCCTGACCTATAATTGAGTTCAAACTGAACGATGGACAGTGAAGTGACAGTAGTTACTAATCCCGTTGTGAAAGTGCGGGTAACAAGCACCCTCTCCTCATCAGAGTACCAGAACAAGTTCAACAGAGGGCTTACTATAGCGGAATTGAAGGTGAGATTCACTTAACAGGTCCTTAAATTTTATTTTGATATCATTTTGTCATCAAAATGCTGTTTTCTATCTTGTGTCTATTGTTTTGCGACTAGGGAAAACTGGAGCTAGTTGTGGGTGCACCTGCTTCCTTCATGGACCTTGAGATTTTCAGTGTTTCTGACAAGTTCTTACAAAAAATGGATGACAATGAAGCGCTGCTCGGTTCCTATCCTGTGGATGACAATTGCAGAATACATGTATGTACAACACAAGTTTCTAAGTGCTTTTAGTATAATGGCTAGTGATAGAACAGCCCAGTAAACCAGTGATTATTTGCCAAATTGAAATTACAGCCAGTGGTATCAGTCATTAATCAATTATGGAGGGTGCCAAAGAAATTGATTGCACATTCAATCTGCCAGTAGGGCAGGTCTGGCCTTGCCATTGTCGAAATTTACTCAGGTGATGTATTTAATCATTTAGAGTGGAAAGAGCAGATTACATCATTAGAAAGAAACAGACACTGTACAGAAATAAGAATAAATGTTGTTTTATGGTTGGATACTGTCTCTTTTATTTAAAAAAATCATATTATACACAACTGCTCAGAGGGAAGTCTGGGTTTCCCTCCTTAGGCTGCTGCCCCCACACCCCGACCTCGGATAAGCGGCAGAAAATGGATGGATGGATTATACACAATTTATTGATTAAACAGCAGAATATATTCAGTCAGATGTTTCTTGAGCTCTGCTGTCGTAAGGAGTGGTATATGCCGTTCCTCCGAAAGACAAGACGATTAAACTTTTCATCACTCATTCAGATGTTTGCTGTAGGAATGATTTTTGACTGATACAGAAACATGCAAAACTGATAAGTCTATCTCTGCCTAAATATAATTTTCTGTCCAGGTTATTGACAGAAGTGGAGGTCAAATGGGCGAGCTCTTTGATGTTTCTAAAGTGGAGAAATTTGAGATCTCAGATGAAGCATATGAGAAAAAGACAGGTAAAAGTGTCCCTCCATTTGAAATAGCTCAATATATAACAAAGTTCTAAAAATGTTGTATGTTTACTATGTAAATTTCAGATTCAGCTAGGTCATTCATGAAAAAACACAATGTTGGTCGTTTCAATGAAGAAGAAATGGCCAAGAAGAAAGCTGATCTCGCTGCTCGGAATGCAGAACAGAAGGCTGCTGCTGAAGCCATTTCTGTTGGTAGCCGCTGCAAAGTGGAGGTACCTGGGCAGCCTACAAAACTTGGCAGTGTCATGTATGTTGGTAAGTGTTGACAAAGCTTATTTGTAAGCTAACGTGGTTTACCTTCTTTTCAGCGTTAATCTAAGCCCTGTAATACTGGGGCTTTTCTCCCCAACAGAGCAGACTTTGTGTGTTTTATGATGATTAAGGCCAGTCTCTCCCGGTTTGTAAGGGCAGCAGAGGAGGAATTGTAGACCTGCTCTGCTCCAGTAGTTGGAGAAGACCAAAAGTAGCTGCTGGATTCTTTACGTTGTTATGCAGTTATTTGCCTGTTTCATATCCAGACAGTCAGACTATTGCAGCCCATTTTAGACATAGACCGCTTTCCATTAATCTTGTGGACACTAAACATGTTAATGTAATATTTGAAATTTTTTGTCACTTTTTTCTTGAGAGCAGTTTAACTGGAATCGACCCAGTAACATTTTCATATCCCTTACAACACAGCATAAATGTGAACTGCTGCTGTCAAAATTTGTGGGACCTTTAAGCACAGGAGCAGGGATTTCATTTGGATTCTGATGAGCTGTTAAGAGGAATCTGACAATATAAATTTATAAAAACAAAAAATCCTTCTATGGTTTTATTGTGGTTAATTAGCTGTAGCACTTTTTTTCTTTTATTTGTTTGTTTTTTGACAATTTTTCAGCTTTTTATTTCAATATTTGAGCGGTTGGAACAGGACATTTTTGGTGCTTTTACGTTCGTAAACCTTGATCTCTGTTGCATTTCCACAGCCATCCGTACTCCTACCTGATATGCGGGTCATCGGCCAGATGTTGATAGATACCTCAACTATGTAATAACATGACTTCCTTGCAGCGTGACCTCCTTTTCCTCAATGATCTAGAGAAAAGTCTGGAACTCCTTGGACGTCCATGGAGCAGTGCTTCGCAATGCCATCTTTGTAGAGAGATTTATCAACAAAAAATGTCTGCTGTTCTAAACATGGAACTGTTCCTGCTTTTCTTTTTAATGCCAAGTCACATGGGAAATGATTCTTCAACCAATCAGCAGATTGTAGCGTGTCATGCTCCACCCTTATGAGTCAATATGGTTAGATTAGGAACCTAACGGAAGGGTGCTAAAAAATTGGACGATTTGGGTCGGACATTCAGGTGCCCTTCTTGGTTTTTATCTGTGTAAACACAAAAAAATGCAGATCTACCCGGACCTGTTGGTGGAAATGTACCTTTAGGGTGCATTCACACCAGGATAGTCTGCTAGTCTCAGTACAATTGAGATCTCGGTTCAGTTGAGGGGTGTAACTGTCTTCCGGACTGAGTTTGCATTCACACTGCATTACTCAAATAATGTATTCCACTCTCTGCTAAAGGTGATGCTGCATCAAGAATTACTGAAGTAGAAGACAAGACACACAATGAAGACGAAAACATATTCATTGATTTGTTAATGCAGGGCAACTTCAGTGTTTACAGCATAACAGCAAAATGTGGAGCTGCATCAAATCCTAGCTGTCTTGAGTTGATCAAATTCAACTTTTAACAAGTTCTTCCACGTCCAACCACGAGCCATTTCTTCTATCCAGAGCCACCCATCTTCCCACATGCGCTTATGTTTTGGTTGTGTTTACTCACAATGCCATTAGCTGAACCCACAGTGCACTTTGCTTTGTAGTCCACTTCCAATATTCGGTCCGGTTGAAACAGATCGAGTCCCTTATTTGTTGGTGGACCGATTCCTTTGTGCATTGATCTGATTCAGATCAATGCACATTCTCAATTCCCCAAACAAATCAGACTTTCTGAGTGAACGGACAAGGATTAGAATAAAAACAAAGGCTGGTAATGAAGGTGCCTTTTAGAGTCTATTTAAAATCACCAGTCAACCTTTTGCATGTTTTTGTACCAAGATGAAAACCCACATTGACACAGTGAGAACATGTTGTGTTTCACAGAGGAAACCTTCTTGCTGTTTGGTGTCTGTGCCAACCACCACACCACTATGCAGTCTTCTGGTTATCAAAAGACAAAGATCTAAAAAAGTGATATTTTTAGCCATATTATGTTTACCCAGTTACTGTTCACTATGCATACTAATCTGAATTGCTATGGCAATGTGTTGTATGTAATGAAAAAAAGTGACACTGTAAGGACTTTTATATTAACTATCTCTTGACTTGAGCCCTCTGTACAATGGGCAGCATGATATCTATGCAGTATAGAAGACCTTTGCACACTAGGAAACAGCAATCAGAAACATGTATACCAAAATGATGGGGAGAAACTCAGCTAAAAGACTACCAAACATATCCAAACCAAACACAGTTCAAACCCTAAGCAATTATATGAGAATGTAGCAAAAACATAACAGCACTGTCCACTTTAGAGCTTCTATTCATTTCTTCAGATCAAGCAAACCACACAAACAAGGTGTCATATGGGGCGGTGTGTAGCTCAGTTGGTTGAGCGGATTCCCCATGTACAAATGGCCCTTTCCCACTGCAACTGCACAGGGCACGGTACAGCGCAGCACAGTACAGCACCACACGCTTTGGACAACCAGGACGGTTTTTGTTTCCATACAGTAGGTACTAGGTAGTACGTTGTACTAGGTAGTCGTTATTAGTAGTACTAGGTAGTCGTTATTATCTGGAAGTGGGTGGAGTTGGCGTGGTCGACACTACAGTGACATCATTTTTAGGCGACATATATACTGCCACGCTATGGTCAGTGAAGTAAACAACAATGGAGGCACTGGATGACATCGTGGCGTTACTGCTGCTGTTGTTTGCTCTGTGGCTTGTAGTCACTGAAAACGCCAAAAGACAGTGGCTGAAACCTTTATAAATGGAGATGCTGTTGTGTTTTGTTTTTCACACATGTTGGGTTATTATCCCTGAGCTTCGTCGCGTGAATGACAACACTTTCCACTGAGCAGTCAGTGGACAGCAGTCTGTTACGTCACGTTTTATGTCGGTTCAGCACGGTTAGAGCCACATCTGAAACGGGTGCGAAAAATTGTAGCGGATCCCAGGTCTCACCCCCAGTGGAAACACAAATGCGTGCCATGTGGAACAGTTACGAAAATGTGCGGTGGAAAAGGGCCAAAATGCTACAGCTCCTCGGTGCGGCCGGTCCAGGAGTCCTGGCCTAGGGCTAGTGCTGGGTATCGATTCAAATTTTGAGAATCGATTCCGATTCTCAAGATCTTGAATCGATTGTCATTATTCTATTCGATCCGATCTTAGACATTTTGACAAGTGCTTTTTAAAAAAAAAGATTTTTTCCCAGATGTTTGTTGAATCTAAATGGTGTTTTATGTGTTAATTCAGTGACGCAGAAAGTTCACGGGAAAAATGAAGGCCTATTTAAAAAAAATTATGTGTGGATCGATACTAAAAATATCGATACCTCCAAAACCAGCGTTTTATGTTCTATAATAGATTTTTATGTTAGAATATCGATATTTTTATTGGGGGTTAAACTTTAGTTTATCACAAACTGGAATACAGTGGAAAGTAACTATAATACTAGGTTTGTCTAAATTATACCCAATTGGTAGGAACAACTTTTCTTCCACCTGCCATGCTGAATTTTGGGCAAGTGGTTTCATCAGTCTGCCAGGTTTAGGTTTTTGTGTTGATGTTCAAACAACTGGAGTCCCACTCATTCTGAAGACTAAGATTACAATTATTGTGGCATTTATTTATGTATTTTAGCATTTTACGTGCAATTTCAGTTTGTGTCACAAAGTATTGAATAAATATGTTACCATCAATTCCTTTTCCTGTGGTGTAACAAACACATTAAAGGTGGTATAGAAGATATTTGTGGCAATTCAGAAAGCAGAGACCGTTAGCGAGTTTTGGAAAATAGCGCATGCCATTGACTGTAAATAATAGTGGACACAGCTTCCGCCTCGTTTATTTAAAGCAGAATTGAAGCCAAATGGGAGGTTTCCACAATTTATTTATTTTTTTTAAGGATTTTTTTGGGCTCTAGTGGCCTCCATTTTAAAGTTGCTTGGCAGGAAAGGGGTCAGTGAGAGCAGGGAATGACACGCAGCAAAGGGTCCCAGGCTGGGAATCGAACCTGGACCGGCTGCAAGCGAGGATCTATAGCCTCTGCACATGGGGCGGGCACCCAACCCACTGCACCACGCACCACCCTGGAGGTTCTCACTATAGCCATCTCGGCAGCGGCTCACGTCACTCCCGGAAAATACAAAAATGGGCAAAGAGGTGGAGCTGAGAGGGGGGGCTGTGACAGGGGAAGCGGATGATTGACTAGCGACCCATAGCTAAAAGCTAACCCAGAGCTATCGGCAGCTAACAGACGAAGGCGAGCTAAAGCTAAGGCGCTAGGCCGGGTTGAAAGACGTCAGCTTCCCGATTGAAAGCCCAGATGAGTGGCGGCGAGGTGGTGGAGGGGTAAAGGGTAAAGGGGGGTGATGTGATATGGTGCGCCACAGTACCCCCAGTTATTTTCAGGGTAAAGGATGACAATAGTTCTTATTGATAGTTAAAGGTGGTACAGAGGATTTTCCAGGTCTGCGACGGTTAGAATAATTTTAAAATGATACATATGCATGAGACCGCCTCCTTCCCCCGCCTATCCTCCTATGAAAAGCCTGCTTATTACACAAAAATAAGAGACGTTTATTGACGTGCCAACGACCAATAATTAACAACATGCAGTAGTTATCTATTGGGTATTGTTTTTTGGGCCCCACCACGTCCAAACTCACTATTTCTTTTTACTTTTTTTTGTAGTACGGGGCTGCTACATATCTCTCCAATAGGTTTTTAGCAAAGATTTAAATTTTGTCAAAAATTAAAAATCCTCTGTAACACCTTTTAAGAACAGTTGACATGTTCCCCAGTTGAGCCAGAAAAACATTGTTCATTTGCCGCTGCATCAACATGAATTTCAGCACGCCTTTCTCTATTTTTAATTTTTTTTTCCCCAAAAGTGTTCTTTATTGTCAAAACAGACAGTATCACACACGTCTCTTCCTGGCATACTCTCCAATTTTACTCCCCCTTGCTTGTAAACCTCAACTCCATTAATTGCAAAGAATCAGCAGGTTGACCAAATATACATGATCCATTCTGTCGGCAGGCATAGTTAGCTATGTAAACAAGAACAGGAACGTAAGTAGTAGCCTATAGACACTGAAGTTGGTATTAGCGTCACCAGCTAAACTGGAGTTACTTGGGCGCTTTTTACTTGTACCTGTATGCTCAACAGGTGACTAATTTGTTTTTTATTTTTGTGATTGAGCATCTAATTTATTGGTCACAATCTGGTGTTTGAAGAGGAATTAAATCAATATTGTCAAAAGTGCTCTAAAAAAACATCATGGACCCTGTCTTGAACTGTCCAGTCATGTGCACTGTGCCTCTCTGCAACTTTTGCATGCATGAGGCACAAAAGGTGACAAATCATCGAATGACTGAAAGAGGTTGCTTTAATAGATTGATGTTGTCATTAATCTTATCTTTTTCATGTTTTGAAAAGGCTGTAGACATAGCCTGGAACACAGGCTTTATAAATCTGGACATTTAGATTTCCATGTCAACAAATAGAAATAACCAAGACAAGATGTGAGCAAAAAGTGGAATGGAGGTTAGCAGAAAAGAGACTGAAAGAAAAACTCATACCAGCACACACAAGCAATGAATGCTCCACAAGATAATATTGGTAGTTGTGGCTGGTATGAAGAACATGTCATATATATATGTTACAGGTACAACAGATTTCAAGCCAGGTCATTGGGTCGG
The DNA here is from genome assembly GCA_029874935.1 of Atherina boyeri. Lineage (NCBI taxonomy): Eukaryota > Metazoa > Chordata > Actinopteri > Atheriniformes > Atherinidae > Atherina > Atherina boyeri. The sequence continues at coordinate 1,128 of JAPMNP010641236.1, read as the reverse complement.
AGTGAAGTACGACGAGCCGCTGGGAAAACATGATGGAACGTAAGAGCGTCTTTGCTTCATTTACTCATTCATTTATTTAAAACCAGTTGTGTTTTTCCTGATTTTTGCCTTACTTTTAATTTCTTTTGCCTTCACAGTGTCGAGGGGAAGAAATACTTTGAATGTGGGGAAAAGTACGGTGCATTTGTGAAACCACTGAATGTGACTGTGGGAGACTTCCCTGAGGAGGATTACGGTTTAGATGAGATGTAGGACTATGTAGTTTTGTTTGCTCGGTTTATTTGTTTGGCTCCAAAATGTAAGCACCAAGCTCAAACTGTTATCTGCTCACTAAGTAGGGAAGATGGAGAGTCCTTTTATTGTTTGTGCTTCTCTGGAGGGCATGATCCAAAGGCACTTTAGTTTCAAGTTCTCTTTCCAACATAACAGAGGCATCTGTTAAGCTGTGATTGTAACTAAGGATGATCACAAAAGAGCAGTTTGATCTCACAGTGTTTGACAAAGCAGACAGTTTTTGTTGTAAGATATTGAAGTTTAACTTGAGTTTTCTCACTCCATGTACCTTTTTGTTAATTTCCTTACTGCCTGTGAACAAGTAAAATACTGATTTCTCTGTATCCAGTTAAACTTAGTGTGTTTAAAGATGATTGTACAGAAGTGTCTTATTTTTTTATTTCAATGGAAAAATTAACCCTGGCTAACATTGACACTAAATTATGACGTGGCATTGTGGCTGGCATTACCCAATAATATATCTCCCTATGAATTTACACAAATTCATTGCTGAGCAGTCAAATTCAATTACTGCTATGATTGACAGATTAGTCACATACTGAGAGGAAGGCCAGTATATCCACACGAGGCACAGTGCACTCTGAAACTGGGGTGCCCTTCTTCATCTTTTAGTGAGATCTCTTACTCTTATCCGTTGTGCTTGGCTTTTACAGCCTTGTAAATAGACATAATGCACACAACCTTTGTGCAAGGGTAAATATTTCCTTTTTTTTTCTCTACCTATGGTTAAAAATGTACCGGTAATCGCCCAAGCTTGAAAGTGTTTCAAATAGACTATTCATAATGAGCTTATTTTTATTTAATTTTTTTACGCACACACACACGGCCACACAC
>JAPMNP010641234.1:0-13895 GCA_029874935.1 Atherina boyeri | reverse complement strand
CAATGTCCTACCTGGGACATGGACAGAGAGAAGCTCTGAGAGGTAAGAGGGGGCCAGCCCATTCAAAGATTTAAAACAGTCCCACAACTATGGGACTTTCCCACAACAGCTGCTCTTTATTTTACATGTGGAGGTGCTTGGGGGGGTTCTTAAACGATGGGTGGACAGGTATAAGGTTAGGTGGGATATACCCTGTATAACCTTAGTCATGTTAGTGTAGACGTAGCCTTGCTGTAAGGGCAGAAGCAGTGACATTGCAGTACCAACCTGAACACTGACATAAAGTCACTATGTCCTTCACTGAGTATCTTTGTGCAGACAGGCCATTTACGTAGTTTACGACTTTATCCAGAAAAAGTAATGGTTCCAATATTAATAGGCTTAAGAGCTGACAAACCTTTTAAATGTGCATCCCCACCACTTAGAGTCTAAATTATACCAGCAATTAAAGGCTTAATTATTATGATGGCACACAGAGCTGACGGAATAAATCTGATCCTGCCCATGAAGCTCTTGCTCAATATTTCAAGAACTGTACTGAGCTATAATGTTTATGTATGTCCCACTGTATATGGCACACTTCTATCAGTCTTACATAAGATATGCCCTGACCCAACCAAAGCACTTGTGTGGGTTAGTCACAGATGTATAGATATATATCTTAAAAGAGGATGCAAAAAAGATTCTTTAACAATAGGGGAACACAAGTAAATATTTACAATGTAAATTATATGGTACATAAAAAGGGCTAAGAGTTCCGACCTTTAGAAATGGTAAGATATATAGAGAGAGGAGGTGAACAGAAGGGACTAATAAAAAGGCAGCAGCAGCCATGTGGCTCTGATGTGACCTGTTTCCTGATAGACTCTGATATTTACTCTGTCACGGCTTCAGTATTTGGCCTCAATAATACACGGAGGCAATCGATAAAAGCAAGTCACCTTCTTGTAATTCTGTACTGTTTGTCATAAGTACTGTAGAAAGGAAATATGTAGTTACAGATTCAGAGGAACAGAGGATTTATTTGAATATGTCTAGATGCTGATTTTATATGATGTCTGACCTCATCAGACCATGCCTTGCTCAAACTGCATATTTGTCAAGTAGGCTAGCTTATTAGATTACACCAGATGTCCTCAACATAAAGGACTGTTATCACCTCTGCTTATTTTCAGACCTCAATTGTGGATCTCAGACTTCCCATTACCTTGTGCTTTGCTCTGATGAGAGTGCCATGCCTTTTTTTTTCTTGCAGCCCACATTAACCTCCTGTCTATTGTCAGTTATCTGACAAACATCTTTCTACTTCCTCACCACTTTTGCTCTTAAAGCGACCTTTTGGAAATGTAATGCATTTTCAGATGGAATGTCACCTTAACTTTTACCTCCCCTCTTTCACCGAGATTTTTCCTAAAGTGTCCTTTTCATCTCCCTGTTCTTCCTTTTAGCCTCACGTTAATCTTTCGCTACCTAGTTTCCTCAATCACAGGCATGCAATCAAGTTTTTTTTGTTTTTTTTTCATTTCCCTTGCAGAATGTTTGACGTGGGAGGCCAGCGTTCAGAGAGAAAGAAGTGGATTCATTGTTTTGAAGGAGTAACAGCCATTATCTTTTGCGTTGCACTGAGTGCTTATGACCTGGTGCTGGCTGAGGACGAGGAGATGGTAAGAAAAACTCCATCTCCTGGTGTATGTTTGCTTTAGGTAACCTGTTTTATGATGTCACTTTACAAGCTTCATAAATTTGCTCACTGCCTCAGCTTCAGCATGGGGTAGTTTAGGTTGTAATGCGCTGAAACACATAAAATGCTGAAGAACCTAATATGGCTAAATAATACTAAACTGAAAATGAAAATGGCTCACAGAATTTTTATGAAGCATGACAATATGATACTAATTGCTTAAATTTTTTAAAGTGACTTAAGCCATAACCCAAATATCTTAAACTGCTTGTAAGTGCTTGAAGATACTCTGCCAAAGGATGCTCCTAAGGGCCTCCTCTGCTGTGATTATCCTCATGTTTGAAATATGATATAAAACAACATTGCCCTCTTGTGGAAGTTCTGATGCATTGTTTGTCCTTAACTCGAAGCCATCAGCCATAATGAATGGTTTTGCTTCCCTTTAGAACCGAATGCACGAGAGCATGAAGCTTTTTGACTCCATCTGCAACAACAAATGGTTTACTGAAACCTCCATTATCCTCTTCCTCAACAAGAAGGACCTCTTTGAGGAGAAGATTACCCGCAGCCCCCTCACCATCTGCTTCCCCGAATACACAGGTACACTATGGAGTAATTCTCTAGTTGAGAACACAACATCCAGAATCTGCAGAAAGTAATGCAGACATGTTTTGCCCCTTTGAGAATAAATTACTTGCTCATCTGGTCTTTCTTTTTTATTTCTTCCCAGGAGCCAACAAGTTTGATGAAGCTGCCAGCTACATTCAAACCCAGTTTGAAGATCTGAACAAGAAAAAGGACACCAAGGAGATCTACACCCACTTCACATGTGCCACTGACACCAAGAACGTGCAGTTTGTCTTTGACGCGGTCACTGATGTTATTATTAAGAACAACCTGAAAGACTGTGGTCTTTTCTAAAGGTAGGATATGGGAAGTCAAATCAAATCAAACTTTATTTATAAAGCGCTTTTCATGCCAAGGCAACACAAAGTGTTTTACATGATTAAAAACTATTTAAGCATACTAAAACTAAAAATGAAAAAAGACAAGCCACCACACACCACAGCAAAGAAAAACAATGATCTCTTTTGCACACAGTCAGACACACACACATGCACACACACATTTACAAACAAAGCAGTCCCCCTCCTATCCCGTTCTGCAAAAACATGAGCTCCCTAAAGTCTGACTCTTAACTGGATAAAAGTATAAAATACTAACAGTTATAATCATCTGGGTTGACACAGTGGTGAGGAAACGATATGTTGGGGATCCGATCACTCTGGGGGTCGGCCCAGCCAAGACATCAGAGGTTGCCACAACGGCAACCACCAATATCAGGGCAGTCCGGAGTCCACTCTATATCTATGAGGGGTGAAGTGTTACTGCTGGGGTGTTACTGTAGCAATATAATTTCCCTTTGTTCATCTTCATATAGAATTAAATGTACAGGAGCTCAGATCAGAAACAACAAGCACTTTTTTTCTTTTTTTCCCTTTTAGCAACCAATGTAGGCTGTTTTTATATGCTTGGAAATTGAGGATGAGGTGAATGATATTCAACTGGTTGCAGTCTGCACTACTACACATTTTTCAGACATGAAGTTGGAAGAAAAAATGAGAACCTCTTTTGGATTCAACCTTTCACGTATGGATATTTATTGGTCGTCTTTTTTTTTTAACTGCAAATCAAAATGTTAGGGTTGATGTAATTCTATTAGGATAAATCAATAGATAAATAAGAAATTGTAAATACAGATTCTGGGGAATTCTGGATGAGCTTTTGCATCTTTTTAAAATTGTTGACACTTTATTGACACAATGAGATGATTACCACTTTAACTAATGATTCAAATTATCAGTACTCCGATGTCACTGTGTGGATGAACTTTAGATCATTTTGTTCATTTTTAATTAAATTGTATGACATTATTGGTTTGTTAAATGAACAGGTCAAATAAGTAAATGAATGCAATCCTAAAATGAAAAATACATTCAAAGTTACAGAGAATATGTTCCGTGTAGAGAAAATCATTTGGTCGAAAAGCAACATAATATTCATGGTAATGGTTTCAGACATGCTTTCCCTTAGAACAAGCCATTAATATCTGCAGAACATGTGGATTCTTTCTCACAGTGTCTGTAATGTTGTTTCCCCACATTTCTATAGTAGCGCTACTGCAGCTACCCCTGTAGTTTCTCCTGCACACTTATTTTGATTTTTTTTGGTTAATACAAAGTAAGATGAAATCACTTTAACAACAACAACATTAATACCCATACACCTCCAAGAATTAAATTCAACTTGAAGCCCTGAAACCTTAAATAATATTCAAATTCACATGCTTCCAGTCTTAAGTAAAATTTCTCTCAGGTCTGCTATAAACTTGAAGGTTGGGGCTAGACTAATTGTAGTGACCGAGATCTACTAACATGTTGTATTCTTTCTCTTTCTGCAGGATGATGCCCAATGCAAACAGACTGCATGAGAGACTGCAATAGCCATGTGACGATTACTGCTTTTCATAATGAAAACCATGACAGACTTGATTACTGGAGGTGGACTCTGAAATCATTGATTTGCAAACATCACTTTCTCTGTCACATCTGTTATCATTACTTTTTATATATATATATTTCTTACTGCTCTTTGTAGGGGTTCTTATTCTGTTCATGCTTAGCACCTGTATACATATACGTGGCAAATGACTCTAATTTGATAAGAGCTATCACTCAACAATCAAGGCATTGTGATCAGATCTGTAACATGACAGTATAACTCATTAGCCAAGTAGCTTTAGTTGAAAATAATTGTCAAAAGAGCAAAACTTGTAATAAGAACCTGTCATCTCATAGAGGAATGCAAATGGAAATATATTCAATTGTTAATAGATTTTCATGGACCAGTCTAAGAACCGCTCATTTAATTGATGTCTGTTTGATTTGCTCAGTTCGTTAGTTTGCATTCAGGTTTCCTAATTGGATTTATTTAGGTTTTCATTTTAACTTTACCTTTTTGCTTTGGAAGTTTAAGAAGGTGATACAGTTGGCAAAAAATTACTTCTTTTTTTTTTAATAAAAATCACATGAGCTTAGTTTAATTGATTTGATGGACCTTTTAACTGCACAGAGCTTATTTTTAGAAAAAAACTAGCAAGCATGGAGAATGGCATCGGATGAAGGGAAAAAAATTTTGTACAATGTTTACACACAAACAATATTCACTCATGTACTGTAGTGCATTGTTCTGCATGACTGTCCATAGATTAGCCTGTATTCCCAACAAACTAATAACATTCCTTAAGTAACTTCTGTAAAAAAAACAACAAAAAAAAACCAAACAGAAATGGTTGTATCACTTTTAAGATATCTGCAAGATTTTTAAGTGGTTATGTCTGTTCCTAACATGGATTATTCTGTATTGTCTTTTCATTCCAAGTCTTTTTACATATGTTTGTGCCTTGATATCTGTTTACACTTGTTCTCTAGAGACATGCTATCTACATAGTGTGAATTAGGGCTATTTCTATTTCACCTAAGTTCACATAAACCATTATTGAAAATGCATCACAACACCATGACAAAATTTATGATAGTTGTTCATTAATATTAAGATAATGGTCATTCACATGTTAACTGTAAATAAAAGTTTGGTCACATTGTCTTGAACTCTAAAGTGTGATGTGTTGAGAGAAATGTCTGGAGCAATGCTTTATTATGATAAGGAAAAAAAGGAGGATAAAGTTGAACTCTGAGAAAGTTGCCTGCTGTGGGGTTCCATTTGTAAATTAGAAATATGGGCTATAAACCACCGTACATTGTTTTGTAAGAAAGAAAAATGTGTTGGATATTGGAAACCATACAGTTCAGGCAACAGGTAAAAAAAAAAAAATGATGCAGTATATATTCCAGTCTTTGTGTGCTAAAGTATTTTCAAATATTTGTTTTCCTTTAGCTCACTTGTCCCATTTTAATCTTAGTCTTTATGTACATTCACATCACTTGTTAGTAATAATCATAAACCCATTTATTTTAGCATGAATTTTTCTGTTTATAAGTAGATTTAGATTTTTAAAGTAGTTGAAGTAGACTAAAAGAAAAAGAATGTCCTATCTCCACTTACCTGATTATAACATAATGTCAGCTTTCAGGTGAGAGGGACAGATCTTGGCATGAATGGCTTATTCTTATTTAAATGAAAGTATTACTTTAGCCCAATAGTGCGTTTGCAATTCAAAATGACCCAGAATTTAAACCTATATGGGGATGCATTTAAATACTTGAAATGTAAAATTTCCACCACAGAGAGGTGCTATTGTGATATTGGAGGATATTACAAAACTATAAAACAGTGTTACTTTTTTATGAAATAACACAAGTAGTAAGTGGTGGAAGTTCTAAAGTATTAAGTGGTCAGTACCAAAGGTTTCTTCTCATTTTTATATCGATAGACAATCTCAAAACTGTATCTTGGAGTGATCTGATCTTTGATGATTGGTTGAGAGAAAATCATGGGGTCCTATGATTTTCATGGAGTAGCATGCAAAGGCATTTTCCAGGGACCAAATATGGTTCCTTGTCCTAAAAAGGATTTAAAAAAAATAAAAAAATAAAAAAAATTTAACAAAAAGTTGCATCAACTATATTCCTAAAGGATGTGAAACAGCCAGATCCACAAGGTGGCACTATGTAGATTTAAGTAAACTGGTGCATCTGTGCAGTGGATTTTGCTCACATAAAATGAAATATATGAATGATAATGAAATGATAAAATGAAGCTTTTTACAAAGCCTACAAGTAAAAGTTATAGCCCTATATTTGGAATGACACTGATCCATTTTGAATTAATACGATTTAGTTTATTGTAAAATAGGAATTTTGAGGGGGCAATGGTGCAAATAGCATTTATCATTCCAAGATAATTAAAGCTTGTAGTGAGCATAATCCCATCCTATGTAATATCAATTAACGTTATATCAAGTTTTCCTTTTAATCCTTTTTGCCATGTGTAGCGTCGACTCACACCTTTTCCCTTGATAAAGTTGAACAAACCAAGTCTCAGCGTTTAGTAGGCCTACTTTTAATATAAAACGTGAATCGTGCGGTATCGTTTATTGAAACAACTAATGAAGCGTTTAAAAAATATTAGTAGGCTACATGATACTGCAGTCATCGTTATTCTTCTTAAGGATTTACTGTCGTTAACTGCACTAATAGAATGCAATAGAATGATAATATATTTTTTTCTTCTTCTTTTTGATTTATTTTTATCTTATTTTATTTTATTTAAAAGAAAATGGTTATTACATGGCCCAGATCCAGATGTAGGGTCCCAGCAGTCTTGCATGGTCGCATTTACACACTGTAGGAACTTACTGAAAAGACTCTGGGAGGAATCCTGTTTCAGGCGACATCTGATTGGCTGTTTTTCTGATGCGCTGCGCTGATTTGCTGCGGCAGAAAACTCTTCATCGCCAAAATCCGCAGACAAACCTTGATGTGTGTCAGAGAAGGGAGGACGTGGGGAGACTCATCACCCCCGATCAGCTGCTGTCTGTGGACTGCGCTTTGCTTCATTTTAAACTGCGTACAAAGGTGTGTTGCTATTGTAACGTTTAAACTAGATCTATCAGGAGGAGTAATAATTGTCAAATATATATATTTATGGTAAAATGCCTAAATTTCCATTTGTTCTCAGAACTTAAACGGAGGTTTTGAACTTCACTGCAACTCGTTCATACAAGGAATGGTAAGTTCTTTGTTTTCTCTCATTGTTTATGGGTGGATTTTATTATGTTGCATTTATGTGATTACTGCAAAAGCCTACATGCATTTGCAAAATCACTGGATTTATTTGCTAAAGACACTAAAACATTTGCACAAATATATCAAATTTTTCTTGAATGATTTCTGCTATAGTTTAGTGTTAAATAATCCTCAAATCCACCGTTTATTCAAACCAAAGTACCTCCACTAAATGCATTTAACCGCATGAATCACCTCTGTGCTTTGTATGAAAGCAGCCAAGAAGAATAGCACATTTTAAAAGTGGCAGACTAACCATAGGGTCTCTCTGTGGGTGTCTGATAAGTCTCTCTAGGGGCCAAATGGTTCAGCACCCACAGCTGTGATAACATCATGGTACTGTGGTTTCCTGACTACTCCAAGCCAAACACTAGCAGAATAGGGGCTCAGCAACGTCAGTTTTGTAAGAACCTTCAAAAAAATAAACTCACTGAGAATAAAAAAAACAAAAAACATGACTAATTACACTGAGAAAACATCTGCTACTTTCTGGCTCAGGAAAGTTTATTGATTGCATTTTAAATTTAGTTTTGTGAACATTTTTGGGGTGGTTGAAACTTGAGGCATTATGTTGTCAATCTGAAAGCTGGAAGATTGTACGATTCCTGATAAGGAGATATCTGGGTAATTCCGAAATGTTACTGTCATTTCCTGCTATATTATACGCTCCAGTCGACATCCTGTGATGCAGAGGGGTCCAGAGAGGATATGTGGGCCTTCTCACTCCACTCCCGACTCAGTTCTTACTTTGTTCAAACTTCCCCTCAAACTCAAGAAGGCAGGGAGCATTTTCCCAGTTGAAAATGTGCATCCTGTGCTCTGAATTAGGAATGTTTCATTTTCTGGGCTCATACTGCATGGGATGGTCTCCATAAAGCTGCTCTGAGGTTTGTCAGGAATTGTTAAATGGCTGTAGAACTGAGTGATCTCAGCTGGTAAAAATCTTATTGGCCCAGATAACACAAGAAACTGTTCTGGCTTCTCAACTGGCCAAATCACCATGGGATATTTTGAAAAGCAGTCTTGGAGTCCCGTAGCCTGTTGCAATACAATTTTGTGGAATTATTGATTTGAAGTAGGCTTAATTTAAATTATGCAGCACAGCTCTTAAAGGTTTGTCTCTTTCTTATTGTCCAGCTGTGTTTAGGAGATTCTACTGACTGTCTCCGCGACCAAATGCGCACCATGATGAGGTCCTTGCAGGACTTAAAGCAGATAAGCAGGCCGAGGCCGCTGAGTGAGCCATGTGTCCAGTCTTTTGCCGTCACACGGCTCTGCAAACAGAGAGCACAGCAGGAACGACTCACCCGATTCCGTGTTTCTGACTCCAGTGAAGCCAGCACATATGACTCTGCCTGCTGTCTGGCCAGCCCACTGGAAGAAGAGGAAGAGCAGCAGGAGCATGAACGTCTGGCTCAAGGGTCCCCCAGCAGTGAGAAGAGTGTGGACTTTGACTCGGGTTATTCTGAGGCTTCCTGGCAGGATGAAGGTGTGGTGCTGAGGAGGACCAGAAATGTGCGTGTCTCCTCATCTGCTTGTGTCCGTACTAACAGAGGATCCTCTGGTCGCATCAGGCCCAAATCAACCTCTGATGCTTGCCTGGAGTGCTGGACTTCTTTTGAGGCCAGTGATGCAGAGGACTGGACTACACTGCTGCTGAGCCGCAGCAGGAACAGACAACCCCTGGTTCTGGGGGACAACAGTTTTGCTGATCTGATAAAGAACTGGATGGACCTACCAGACTGCCCTGAGCAAGCAGAACTTAAGCCTAGTTCAGGTCGGCGTCTTGCAAAAGACATTTTGGGTAACATGCGCCGGAAGCTGGCAGGGATGTCTAAAAGTGTGGAGATGAGGCCAAGATCAGTGGACTCCACAAGATTCCGACCTGCTGAAGCTCCTCAACGGATGTCCTGTCCTGTGGGACTGGAGTCTCTCAAACCTTTCTTCCACCAGTCTCATACAGGACTGCATCAGCTGGACACAGACTTCTACCAGTTTACTGCTCTCATGAAGACAGGCAGCCGACAACCCATCATATGTAATGACATCATTGGATATATTTGAGCATGACAGCATCAACAGACTGACCTATTGAGACACATTTTGATATTTTCAAAGCTGGTGTTTCTGGAATGTAAGCTTTTTGTATTTAATGTAAACGCTCTGTTTCTGCCAAAGTTTGTGCAACAGTAAATACTACAAAATTATTAAAAATTTGTATAAACCATTGGGTTAAATGTTTTCCATTCAAATATTTTTTAATGTATTCTTACTGCCTTTGAAAGTGATCTTATATTATTATGGTTTGTTTTTACAGAACTGTAGACAAATCTATTCTGTCCATAAAACTGAGATTTCCACAAATATAGTAACTGGAAAATAATAGTTATGACCATATATGTGAACAGCTAAGAGGAACAAAAGTATCACCTCACTGTTTGCTTTACAAACTGTGTAAACAACAAAGAGTTTTTCTTTTGGCTAAAAAAAAAAAGAAAAGAGGAGGTTGGCATGCTCATCGTAGCCATGTTTACTCTGTACCAGAACTAAAAGAACTCTGAAAGATGATTATGGAAATGATTTTTGGAAATGAAGAACATAGATAAAACTTGTTCTTCAAATGCATATTTATTACATTATTGTTCAGACACTTTTTAATCACAATTTGCATCCTTTATCTTTATAAATCCAGTTATATGCCAGTAGTTGCACTAGTGATTATATCGATTATTCGCTTAGCATAACTGAAATGTTGTCGAGTGAAACACACTGAGTTTGCAAAAGGAGAAGAACATCTGAAGACAGACAAAGGCCTTCTAGATGACTCCAATCTCTGTTATCAGACCAGCTTACAGAGATGGAGAGTAGAAGATGGTGGAACAAGTGTACCCCACTGGCACCCCGTTAACACTGTTCACAGCTTAGGCTGAACTAAACCTGGATACCAGCCTTCACCAAACAGTATCATGTAATATAATGAGCTGGAATGCATCTTCACAACCTCTTAGCAAGACTTTTCAAAAGACATACTTTACATGGCCAGTGACCCTGCCCAAGGATAAGCAGGTACAGATAATGGATGACTGGACACTCTAATAATTAATAATAAATGAATAAACTGAAAAATGAAGGTAAAATTTTACATAAAGACAAAATAACAAAACAAAGAAAGGGCAGTTTATAAAGCCCCTTTTAGTCCCATAAAGTGACATAGAAGAAGAAAAATTATGAATTGTATGTCAATCTTGGAGCATTTGGAATAATTTTTGGGACATGTCAGTAATAGGATGACTGGCGACCTGAGTGAATGAAACAGAAACAGATCACCTCTACCCATAAGAAACATTTACATATCAAAATTAGTAGACAATAAACTTAAAAGTCAATTTATTAAATCTCATGAGGGTTGAATTGCTCTCAACCCTCTTGGTGCAGAATCCTTGTGTTGGCTGCATCACTTGAGCATGTATCTGATAGTTGGCACCGTCTCACAGTCCTCGTCTTCAGCAAAAGAAGGAATCAGCTCTAGCATCTTCTTATGAGGTGGTATGTCTGCCTTTGTTACCATTTTCACCACATCAGACACACTGCAGAGAAATGCACTGCACAATATCATTTCTGTCCAAATAAATACAGCAAACAAACTTTTGTTGTTACCCCCAAGAAAAACTGTTTCACATTGAAAAGCACATAGTAAACTGATCTCAAGACATATTTTCTGTCTGCTTTGAATTTTACAAGGTTAATATGTTTCTGCTATGGACCACCATGATGACTTAAAAAATAATTGGGCAAACAACAGTGTATCGTGTAAGGAAGTTAAAATGCATTACATTACATAAATATACAGTAGTTGAAACCAATCAAAATATAGAATAACACCAATTTTCCTCGATAATAAAGCTTCATAAGTTAGCTTTTAGTTGTGTTGTTCTTTGTTCCCTTCTCAGTGGCTCAACACAGGAAACATGAAGCAGGGAGACTCCACAGGAAGTGACTACTGGAGTGTGCATTTGTCATGTAGAGTCTGCAGTCCACATGGCCAGAACTCTGCCCCTCTCCCCTGCAGCTTAATCTAATCACAACACTCGCTCTCCTGAGACTTAACTGTCAAAAATAGTACACTAGTGCACGTTTTGTTTCAAGTCCAAATAGCTTTAAGCTATGATGAACTATTATTCAAATTTTATTGTAACCGTGTTCATTATTACATTTCATTCCTTAATGCCATAATTATCTATCCTGTCCTCAGGGAATTAAAACACACCATACAGAGTGCAATAATCCATTAACTGACAAGGAGATGTCACAGCTTGAAACGTCTGATTAATTTCAAACACCTCAAGGTGTATCGAAGGTGTGCTGAACTAACACAAGCCTGAACAACATGGCTTCTAAGATGCAAATGCTCACACTAACTTGACTCTTTAAAACTTGTCCTCAGCAAACTGAAGGAAACCTGAGGAGGTGTCTCAATCATCTGTGTTCAGTGAAGTGTGTGCAAGGGTGTTAACAGGCTCTCTCCTCAGGCTCGGAGGAAGCACCTTATCCTGCCATTACTCTCTAAACAAACAAAGGAGCATTGCGTTCTGTGACTGGTTATGTGTGCAAGACAGCAAGAGCGTGGCCATGTGCAACATCGTTTTAACTGGACATACCTTTTCTTCAGTCTGTCTTCATGACCGTTGTACAGGATAGCAGTTCCATAGAAAAGACTACAGACGTTCAGGTCATACTTGTCCTGCACGAAGACAAATAATTCAGTTAAGTTATCAGCGGAGCACTGTCTTAATTTATTGCAAAAGTTTTTTTGGTTTCTTTCACAAATACATAATATGTACAATATGTTTCTTTTTTGTCACATGTCAATCTATTTCCCTTTTGACTCCAACCAATAAAATTAAGAGACACAATTTCTGCTCAGGGCAAGAATAAACCTGCAAAAGAAAAAATCAAAAAGGCTTAAAGTCCCGGGCTCATTAATTCTGTTTGCTACTTACGCATACAGTAAAATATTGTATTAGGGAAATTTAAGACTATTTTCAGTTTTCAAAAAGGCAACGTGATGACTCTCAGACCAGGAGAAGAGTTAATGATTTAACCATTTGCCCACAGTTTTCAATAGAGTGTGGGTCCCCAGGTATTAGGCATCATGTTTCTGTCAGTCTACCTCAGAGAAGCTGTGGCAACACATGTAGGTAACCACCAGCAGGTCTGAATGTAGTGTGAAAGAATGGTTCAATTTACTGAGAAGCACTGTTGGTGCCTTGAAAAGCAATATATAAATCTGATCCATTATTATTATTATTATTACACCATCCCAACAACCAAACATGATCATGGCAGCATCATGCTGTGGGGATGTTTTCTGCAAAGGGATTGGGATACCAGACATCATGAAAGATATGGATGCAGATGGGTAATCATAACAGAAAATTATTTCCAATGTGCTCAAGTTCTAAGACTGGAGTGAAGGTTTACATCAAGACAATGAACATAACATCAAGAAAACAGAGTAGTGGCTACAAGGAAACTGTGAAACCACAACCAGATGTTAACTCAATCAAGAATTTCTGAAGATACTTAAAAATGGCTGTGGCAAGTTAAGACATTCTAGCAAACACCAGTTTTAATGCTAGTTATTGAAAAAGTAACTAGTTACAGTTACTAGATACTTAATTAAAAAAGTAACTCAGTTACTTTACTGATTACTTACGCCGAAAAGTAATGTGCTACTGTTAAAAGTAACTTTTTAGTTTCTTGATGCTACTTGAATTATGATGAATAACTTGAATTTATAAGTTTTTTTAAATTAAAATCAAACATACACGACTCATCTCTAGACCTGGGGTAAAACCTAAAACAAATAAAAACTGTCTCCTCCTCATGTTATGATACAGTGGAACTGATGTCCGTAAGCCTTACCGATAGCCTAAGAAGGTTTTTGGGGGGCAGCATGCTGCATGGTGAGCCCTCCAATGAGCTCTACTTCTACTGCTCTTTATTTATCATTATTTATATATTATTTAACATATTTCCTCAGGCCATTTATCCACAGGCACTGGCATCCTGGGCAGGCGCTCTGTAAGGGGAAACTCTACACAATAAATTCAGCAGTGTTGATTTAACACTTAAAGAGTAAACTTTAACACTGGATCGGATAACATATGGTCCTTATCTACACAGAGTTAAAGTAACACTTACACTGGTGTTGAATTTTCAGAGTTACTTTAACTCTGGTAAGAGTTAATATTTAACACTATGCCAACATTTTTAACACTGAAAATTGTTAATACATTTTTATACTAAGACGGAAACAACACCCATATTTTTATTTACATTTTACACTAACAGTTTTTAAGTGTCAATCAGAATTAACTATTCAACTTTAATCTCCACAAGTGTTA